>JAJLUF010000088.1:0-36617 GCA_030569995.1 Lachancea cidri
GTGTCAATGAGCACGATTTCGGACACGAAGTTGCTGAGAAGTAAAGTGTACGCGGTGGCTGATCCAACACTGCCCACTCCCACTATAACGATTTTTACTTGATTTTTGCTAGAAACCAGGTCTGGCATACATTTGATTAGGTGCATTTTTGATATGATTCAGGAAAGTACTGACTAAGGATGTAGTTCTTAATCCATGTCGATTCAGATTCATTAAATGATTTCTTCATACTTTTATATGCTTTTTACTGCGATACTGTAGATCTCCAGTAAATGTGCAAAGAGTCTCGATCCATGTGCTAGGTACCCCTTACCTTCCCTTCGGACTATTGGAGCCATGGCATGAAGCCGGACCCGACGAGAAAAAGGAAACGTGAGCAAATTCCTCTTTAACGAGCAAGGAGGTGTCATTTCATGTACGTTCGTGCCCACCACGTTCCTAAATATTTATGTTGAATACAGGCAGTCATGGCGTTGGCCTTTTTTAGTGGGCTTGATGCCGACTGTTTTTTGCGTAAACTGCGTTCTGTTGGAACCACTGCGATCATTGATTGTCCCCTAAGTTTGAAGGTTCTCTCTCGACAATATGCTCATCAACCGGTGACGACGCCGCCGTTCTCGTCATTTCTTTTCCAGGGTTAAGACACCCTGCAGAAATCAGTGCCTCTTGATTACGTATTTTTAAACGACATGCATAAGCCGGTGCTTAGGCAAGTTTGTGGGTAAAATATGAGCGGCATCTCATCGAGCCAGACCTAGGGGCATATACAACAAAGTCTAGAATGACACCTCCTGACTGCAGTGAAAAGTAAGCTACGAAACACGGAGGATAAGCCATGTTTTAAGGTTTACTCAGTAGGCTCTCTCGATGTAAAGGAAGCATCTTTTTCACAGGACACGTCTTTCAGAGGCGTGGAAGCTGTAAGAAACTTGAAATACACACCTGTCCACATATCTACGATCCTATAAAGGTCATTGACACCATTACAGATGCCCAAGTCATTATTTACATTCTTCAGCGACGTTTTACCCATCAACATATTATCATTCGGAGTTTCCACGCCGTTCCGAATCCCAAACTCCGACCATGTTTTGATCCCGGACTCTCCTTGGCGTCTCAAAAAAGAAAACAATTCAACAGTAATATTAAATACGTGTTATTAGCACTTGGCATGACACACTTACAAGCCTAATACTTTATTTCTTTGAGCCTCTGCAAAATGTTAATTTGATGCCACAAGTACCTGAAATCAACCGAAACGGAAGACCTTAGCGAGCACCCCTAATATCATCGCACTTGCGAAAGACGAGAATAGTAATGCTTCATCACTACTGCAGAAAGGAATTCCTGTATTTGGATCTGGAACCTAAATTTGTGTGATCCAAATCAAGTGCAAAGTGGCCAACCCTGCTTCGAGTTAATCAAGATAAAAAAAAAAAAAGGTTTTTAGAGTAACTACGTAGCCCGTTGCGGAAAGTCCACCTCTAGACGATGTGAATTTTTCTAGTTATTATATCAGGTTGGCCTGGCTCGATATTTGAACAAGCTCTTGTCTTCATCGTTTACTTAGCCTATAACAAAGATATAGTAGTGATGTCGCTTAACAGCTATTCATGGAATCAAGAGCAGCGTCTAGTTATGATTACCTAGAATGGTCAACTGGGATACTTGACATATAAAAAGACAGTAGCGTCGTGGTTCAGGGAGTTTAAGGTTTTTCTTTCAAAAATTCTGCAGTGTTTAAAACGCGAACGCTTGCTGAGTTATTTCTTACTTTTTCAATGCTACGGACTCAAAGAGTTGATCATGTACGAGATTAATCATTACTGTAAGCACCCCTACCAGCACAGTTTGAACGTATATTCTCGCGACATATATATATATATATATATATAACTGCCACATCTGGGATTTTCAACGTGTCATGCAATCTATGAGTCGTTGGTGCACATAACTGGCTGGTCCAGAATACGTGCTTATCAAACTTTTTCACTCGAATAATGACTCAATTGGGCAAGAGAGGTTTCCAGCACCGTATTGTCCCGGCTTGATATTCTGCTCGGACAACTGCCGATTCCATTCTTCTCCTTGAGCTTTGTATGCATCTAGCCATTGAGCAACTGGCAAGTCACCATATACAGTTATTTCATCGATAAGCGCATTGCTCTCTCCGTAAGATTTTGCAGTGAGGCCATTAGGGTTTCCATCGGATGAAAGTTCATACCCTATGGCAGCTTCCCTTTGCTTATCCTCCCAGTTCATTAATTGTCTGTAAGCTTTATCTCCCAATACTTTTATAAGCTTCATATCGACTATAACAATAACTTATACAGCAAAGGATTCAGTGTGCGCGCGTGAGGGTACAGCGATGTATTGAAGGAGCTCAAATGCGGCCACGTGATCGTATTCAGAGCCGCCCTGCCAAACGAGAGAATTTGCAAATGCAGAGTTTATATAAGAATCATCTCTGTGTAGTAGGAAAAGCAATTAAAAAAACTCCGGTATAGTGGTATGATGCCATTTCTTGGAAGCTTTTAAAGAGCCCCGCTGTTGCGCCGTGAGGAAAGCTTATAAATAACTTTTTTCTGCTTTCGTGCCTGCCTAACTGTCTCAGTCCCAGCTCTTGCGTCGATTTCTCAGCCAAGAGTTAAGGCCTTGAGATGCAGGAACTTTAGTTTTTATGCTCACTTGATATTCTCTACGATAAATGGGGTGACAGTGATACCACGAACGTCTGTCTCAGGTACGCTCTACCAGAGGTAAAGTAGAGTATACTACAGTTTAGATAGAGTATTGTCTTGCAGCGTTAACCTATGAAGAGCGTTACATATGTATAAAAAAAAAAAAAGGAAAAACCTTGAAAGGCTTAAACGCAGTGTTTCCACCATCCATTTACACCAGAAGGAAAGATACGACACTTTTTACATTTGTTCCTGCAGTGGACTCCTGTTCCGCAAAATCTGCCACAGTCGCTGGGTGCTCGCTTAACGAGGTTGAGTGACGTGACGTCTGCAGCATCTGCATCAACTGGTTGGAGGCTGAGAGCCTCGATGTCAACACTGTAGACATCCGCATCAGGTCCTGATGGAGCACCCCACTGCTCGTCTAAAATAGCACTTTTTGTTGCAATCCAGGTCGCGACATTGTCAACTGCTTCGAATGTCGCGTTACCAAATAAGGTTCCGTTTTCATAGTACGCATAAACTCCAAGTATCTGTTGATCCTCAATCGAAGAGTCTTGGAAAACAGAATAAAGCTCCTCTGGCTGAGTTGATTCCCAACCCATCATGGCAGCATAAGCAGCGGTAGTCAAAATAGTAGTCAAATTCATTGGTACTTCCTATACTACTTACAGTACCTAAACATGGCTTCTTGCTATGCTTTTATATTCAAGACTGAGGTCGTTCATCGAACTGTTCCGCCACTAGTCCATCATATTACAAGTCCGTTGGGTTCCGTGATTTAAAATGTTGGAAACCCTAAGTAGGTTAAAACTATGCTCATGCATACCATATTTGCTCGTTCACTCGAGTTACCGAAAACGATGTTGCAAAGGTCGAGAACTGAATCTTAGCTCCCGACTGAGAGGTGACCCGCACGTAATGATAATAGCCCTACGAGAGCGTCAGTAAGGAAGTCTCCGGTGAGATCATACCTGGTAATAACTCTTTGCAAGGTTCCCCCACTAAGGCTTTACGGCAAAAAATTGACCAAGCAATGCTAAGCACAAATAAAAGTTACCAGCCCAATCGCTCGAAATATTTCAGAGTCGACATTGCTTCCAGCTCAAAATGATAATTAACGGATTTCACGTCAACCAACCTTCTGTTGTTTTTCAATATGCAAGACTAGTAGCGCCAGCAGTATTGCATTAGTCTCAGCTCTAGATTCTTTTACCTGTAGTTTCTTTTTCGTTACTATTCTCAGAGCTTTCAAAAACCAAAGAGTACAAACTAGCTTCTTCACAACTTAACTACGCATGTGTTCTGCATTATCTCCTACAGCTTGTCGAACCGGCACTTGATGTCATAGTAAAAACTCCGAATGCAGCGTCCGGAAAAATTTATCTCCGCCAGTCCACATCAGATTAGAATTCCGTGCCTTGTGTCATTTCTGCCCGCGTTGTCCTCCTCTGTTGTAGTCACGTGCAATGGAACACTTTCTAGCTCAACACTTTTCTCATAAGCATTTCGTCTATCTCTTGGTTACGCATGGAAAAACGATATGAATCATCCAATATATCGGCTAAATTTTGCGCTATGATTTATGTGCGTTCCGTAATTTATGCAGCCATCAGAAGCTCTTGCACTTCATTAGTTTGAAGAAAACAAGTTTTCTGAGCGGCGGAACCGTGCCCCCCCATCTTCAAGCGTACGATATGAAATTTCGTTCAGATGAGCTGTCTCGCATTCTTTTCCTTCGTCCTCTTCTGATATATCAGGTAGCAGCTTTATGTAGATATTGCTAGTCTCTCCAGCAGCAACCGTCGTTTCAACTTTCGCTTGCAAGGTCTCATGAACTCTCATCATTTCAATTATACCTCCCAGTGTGGAGTTTCTTCAGTAGTAGAGAAACGCTCATCTGATCTAATAGATTCTGTATCAATGAGCTTTGATATATTCTCTTTAACCCCATGGGGTGGCAGCGATGCATAATGTCTTTTCTGACCTATTTCAAACAGTCTTTCACAAAATCTTACTGTCACGTTTATGCCAACTATGAAAAATAAAACTCTAGTTTTAATCGCAGCGTTAGCAAGCTATGGTATCTGCAAAATTAAAATTCGAATAGTCTAGCGAAGGTTACATAAAATGAACTAGAACAGTAGCGCTCATATGCTTGCTTGAAGATGCCATATGAAAGGATATACCTGACCCAAATCAGATATAACAATTATATCAGTAACAAAAGAAAATAACGTGATACTTATCAAATAATGATTTTCTCTTACGCTGAAGGACGCTCTCCAGATAAACCCGACTAAAAAGGCTCGATTTTACACAAATCCGTACTTCCGACACATGAGACGATGGATCTGCTCCAACATGTCAAAAAATATCAATGGAACATAATCTCAAATAAGCCAGTCAATTATGCCTTATTGAATTAGAAGGCTGATGTTATAGTTTTTCTTTGAGTAATCCCAGTAAAATGTTAGCTCTGTTTCGTTAGATGTTTTAGATATATCGCAATCGGAAAGGTAATTGGTATTATTAATTCTGTCATAAGCATAATTTAAGAAGTTTTTTAGCTCACATGAGAAGCCCGGTCCTGAGGAACACTTAGGGACAGGAATCACAACGTCATTCACAACATATCTGACGTAAGACTCATTACCACATTGGTAGAGCTGTGTGTAGACTCTGGCACCTTGTGGAGTTTGCCAAGATTGGTGATACACTTGAGATTGAAATGGTATGTATTCTCCGCTCATCTTGTTACCATCATCAAAAAGACCGATAGCTGTCAAATAGTTAATGATGTTAACATCGTGAGTGAAACTTAACCAAGCTTTGATATCAGAAGCATCGTTTTGTTTTAGAAGTTCTAATGAGGCGTTAAAATTTACAGCCCCAACAGTCAAACCAAGTGAATTACCTGGTCCATCCTCGTAGTAACTTAGCAAGTCATTGTAATAAGACCAATTAACTAGCTCGTCCGCAGTGAACACGTCGCACATGTCACTATAACCTTTGACATTAATCTCGAAAGCACACCAATTGAACAGATTTTTTGCGTCTGTTTTAGTCAAGTTCAAGCCTCCGTTCTCGGAATTAAGTCTACTGGCAATGTCTTGTAGATATTGGGTTGAGAATGAATCGTAAATTTCTGAGTGCTCAGTCCAATTGAAATTGTTACATGAAAAGCTTGGAGTCAAAGAGTTGGCACCTGCTTCAATACCCTCGTTGATTATCTGGAGGCTAACATTGAATTTGTCGCCCAAAGCGTTGCCAAAAAACTTGGCTGTATCGTGAACTCTCTTCGAGTTCGAAGTGAAAATAGGGAAGTTAGTAGTGTTTTCAAGCAGTTCACCATATTGATATAGAAATTCCCTAGCATGCCTTTGAGCATCTTGCTCACCTGTATATGGATTGATCGGATCGAGGATGTTGCTCCACATAGTTTCTTCCTCCAAATTATTCTTGTCTGAGATAAAAAATTCGTAGTCATCACTCAAAAAGGATAGGGAGCCATTGAAACTAGAGGAGTAGTTCGAAAGTTTGTAATATGTTGAAGTAATGGCAGCACCAGTATCATTGGATGGATACCTTTCCCCATGCCTTGCGAATACTTGAACTTGTTTCAATGTACATTCTTGGGGAATCTCCTTAGGAATACCAAAATCTAAAGGATACGAAAAATGAGGAGCAGAACCGCCTAAGAAAGGGAACATCCATTCTTGAGTTCCAATTTTGGTGATGTCTGCTACATTTTTGACGTATGTAGGGGCAGCCTCGGAAAACGCAGCGGCTAAAAGGAGTATAAAAGCTTGAACCATGTGTGAAATATTTGCCGAGTTTATCTATCTCAACATGATTCTTCTGGATAAGCGAGGTGTTCAGTTTAAGCTTATTTATACCGCTTTCTGTTTTCGTAGTTTTTCACTGTTAACTGTTCATTGGCATGGAAACTGTGTTAATAATTTGTGGTTGGGGCCTTGATTTCCGTATTTGTTAACTTCAGAGGGTGTTAAAGAAAAACAGACAGAAAAACACAGGTAGTTCATGCAATGACAGTAGAGGGATGATGAGTATATTCTCTCATAAATTTGAACCCTTCACGCACTGCCATGTAAGTTTCCACGCTATACGACGACGACGAGTCACTTTGCGGTGATCTGCTTATAAACGACATAATTATTACTAAATGTAGAAGAATTTGAGGAAGAAAAAGAAATGTGTCCATCTTTGTAGTGCCTGCGATCGCTTAGAAAAGTAACCCTTAGCTCAAAATAATATTCAGTTAAGATGATCAGAAACCGTTGAGAAATACTTGATCATCATTAATTCTTCGGTGAATTCAGAAATTATTAGGTAAGCTTATTGGCAAACAAGCAGTACTTGCCTGTTAGTGGTGTTGTTAATTCTAAGGGAAAAGTGAATAGTTGAGGAACATGACAGGAGGGAGCCCTCTTGTGTATGTTTGGTAACATTTATGTCAACTATTATATAAGAACAGCGTCAACTACGTAGAAAACAAATCTTTCGATATGAGTTCGTACTTTTAAAACAATTATATGAGTAGAACATCATAGGACTCCGAGAATTTCATGCAGATGATATACACAGGCTATTAAAGATAACTTGTAAAGTTCAAGGGCATGGAACACTTGTTCCCCGACTATAACCCGGTAGATAAGAGTATGATTTTTCTTTTGAGGTAGTTAGAGAGCTACAGTATACCGACAACAGCACTGCTATTCCCACTAAAAATTTCGATTTATAGTTGTACTTTCAAATATATGCCTGTTCGATTCCGTTATCTTTATTAGTTCTGTTGGATAAATAGAGGTTTCAAGACCCTAAGAACTCTTAAGTATTCCTATGACTGGTTTTGTGATAAAGATAGACACCTCAAAAGCTATGCTTATAATTGGGGGGCTATATGCTATCGTTGTGTTTGATACCATCGACTCTGAAACCTGATCTCTATGCAATGCAGGCTCTAGCAGATCTGATAAACTTAGGTCCTTTATTCTCTAGGTTGTGTCAGGGATCAACGAAAAACTGCCTAATTCCAATATCAATTAGAACTCCACCGTAGAATACATTTTGTTTCGGGTTTTATTACATTTAGAATAATCAATTGCCCTTTCGAAACCATTAGTCTCACAAGTAAATCCGTAATTAGTAACTTATTATCGTAAACTATCTTTTAATTGACATGGTAGTGTTGAGATTAGCAAAGGCTCAAAATGACATTTAAGTGTTTTATTTTAGGACAATTTCCATTTAGGAATCACGCTCTTATTTAACTCTTATTATAACTTCTGCACTGAACATTCACTCTACGGGACAAAGTTCGTTAGACTTAATCCCGTAGCATCGATGAATTTGATGAAATAAAAAAAATAGTTCCGGCACGCTTGAAGTTAAAATTACAAGAGTGAAATGTTAAATTACTATGATGTTAACTCATTAACTAGTAGAATGCCAAGTATTACTGGAAGGAAATTTTTTAGGTTCATAAAAAGTAAGTCCTCTAGATTCAGTAGAATCTCTAACAGAGTAAAACCAAAGCTATGATCTCATTTTTAACGTGAAATATTTTGCATAGCGAGAAAGTTTCAAGAACGAAGCTATTAGTCTTGAAGCGCTCTCCAAAACTAAGGAAATAATCATCATCAATGTGACATACTATTGAGCTCCGTATCTACCAACAATATCACTTTAATTTCGGAAAGCGCGGTGAATGAAAGAGTAGTTGCCCTATACAGAAGAAGCATTTGTGTCTTTTTTACAAATTAACATGTTAATCATAAATGTTCAATATATATATAAAGAGCGAAAAACAGGCGGTTGACAAATAACTCTCTCTCATCACGCTTGCTCAGCTATTACAATGTTATCCTTTGAAAAAACATTATTATCTTACGTCATCGCTGGAAATATCAGAAATTTTGCAGTACAGATTATTTCGCACTGATATTATCATGCGGCTCATTTGATTCACGCAAAATACATGCGGTCAAAAAAAACAGTACTCAGCACCTGCTTATATATGCGTCACATTCCAAGCTCTGCTTCTTCCATGTGTTGTTAGACGGTGCTTTTCGGTTGCGTACTAGGAAAGCAACTTTCTTGGCAACGGATATTAAAAATCCCACGCCTTCTCCGTCGCTTAACCCACAAATCCCACAAATCCCACGAATCCCACGAATCCCACGTAACTTACGAAACCTTCGAAACCTAAGGTCTCTTACGTAGAGCTTGAACAGTTTCTTTGTGAAAGCAATTTGCAATTGCCTTCAAGGCACATGGATAATGCCAAGAGAGCAAAACATGTCAAAAGTTCTCGGAGATGATGAGATATTTTACATATAAAAACAACTGTACAGCGCCTGAACTAAAATTGTGTCAAGGTTTAATGAACCCAACTTGGATAGAATTCCTTGACCCAAAACTTTACTTATCTAGCTACCTATAATATGAATTTTGTTGACTCAAGTGCGGGAAGCCCTTTGCAATATATGGCTGATGTCTATGGACATGGACTAAAGTATGAACGTCCACCATTCACGTTTCAAAGCCAAGATTGGGAACCTCTCGCGAAAGAACGCATGTCTCAAGAATCTCTTGGGTACGTTTGCGGCAGTGCGAGCACCGGTGAAACAGACCGTAAAAATCGGGAAGCCTTTCAAAAATGGTCAATTGTTCCTCGTCGCTTGGTGAAAACTACTTCTTATCCCTCACTTGAAGCGCGCCTGCTGGGTCAAACTTCCCCTTCCCCAATCGCAATTGCGCCTGTTGGAGTGCAGCGTATCTTTAATCCAGACGGTGAGGTTGCCGCCGCAAAGGCCGCTGCTAGAGAGAAAGTTCCATATATTTACAGTACCGCAGCTGCTACCCCCATGGAAGATGTTGCCAGAGCTAACGGCGATGGTGTTCGCTGGTATCAACTCTACTGGCCATCTAATGAACACAATGATCTCACGGCGAGCTTGTTGAAAAGGGCTAAAAAGAACGGCTTTAGCGTACTTTTCGTGACATTGGATACCTATAAGTTAGGATGGCGCCCCAGCGATCTTAACAACGGGTACAATCCATTTTTACGTTCCGATACTATAGGAACAGCTCTTGGGTTTTCGGATCCTGTCTTCCGGAATCACTTTAAAGCGAAGCATGGCAAAGAAGTTGAGGATGATTTAAAAGCAGCTGCTTGCGAATGGGCGAGTCTTGTTTTTCCCGGATTCAGTCATGGCTGGGAGGATCTCGCTTTCCTGCGGGAACACTGGGACGGTCCCATTGTGCTGAAAGGAATTCAATCTGTCCAGGATGCTAAAACGGCTGTAGAGTTGGGAATGGAAGGAATTGTAGTTTCCAATCACGGAGGTAGACAACAGGATGGTGGACCGGCATCCCTCGACTGTCTTGTAAAGATAGTTAAGGCTGTCGGAAGCGAAATTGACATTCTTTTCGACTCCGGTGTTCGCTGTGGCGCAGATATCGCGAAGGCCATGGCAATTGGTGCAAAAATGGTTCTCATTGGTAGGCCATATGTTTACGGTTTGGTTCTGGGTGGTGAAGAAGGTGTTGCACATGTTCTCCGCTCTTTGCTAGGCGATTTGACAATGAATTTGCATTTGGCAGGTATCCCATCTGTCTCGCAAAAAGATTTGAACTTCGATTGTTTAGAATATAGAAGCTGATAGATAGAGGGCAACAAGCCTAACCTAAATTTTCTGATATTCTTCTTCAAATTCGTCTACATCTCACTAGATATTGATGCCAGACGACCCAAGAATAGTTTCAAGTAATAGTTTACTTATTGTCTCTTATGGCAAATGTGACTGCCTTCTCGCTCATCTAAGTCCATATCAGGTCGCTTTTCGGGTACTCATTTAAATATGTAAAAGGGGCGTAACACCTCGATCATTGAAAAACATACAATCAAGTAGCAACTAAAACATAGTCACGTGATATATCTGCTTCTGTGCTTTACTCTCGTACGTCTTGGTCTAGATGCTGAAAGGATGGTATTACGTCCATTTGTTATTTTCATAAAACACTAATGGCAACTAGATAGTTCAACTCATATCGCTGCCACTGCAGGTACCATTAAACACCATCTGCTTGAGTTCAAATAATCAGAAGGGATTATAGTTCTGCATGCCGTTCTTTTGGTGGCTATTTCATCTGGAGGTTTGGCTCCCCAATAGTAGACTGAAAGTTCAAAGCCTTTGATGAGTATTCGTCAAATAAAGCCCCGATATTACTCTCGGCAATCATGCTGCGAACATTGATAGAGTGATCATCACTTAAGCTGAAAAATACACCCCAGCAACGCGGCTGTGTAAATTTCATGAAATTCTCATTCGTTTCGAGTCTATGGAGAGACCGTTATGGTCAGCGAACTTCAAGACCACGCCAAAATAGAAGATTGCACTGGCGTACGCTTTCTGTCTCAACCCTTAAACGGGTCTTCAACTTAGTTATCTTGGCAGCTACGCAACTCTCAGTTTACCAGAGCACTCGGTTCAGCGTCTGGTCCCAATAGTGTTTTGCACGACATCTTCTACGGTAACGCGCCGGTATGCATTGTTCTTCCGTGCTGTGAGAATCATTTACCCTATTTCGTGGTAAATCTCCATTTTGACTGCTGTATTAGCGTTGAGCGGATCATGTATTACTAAGCGATTTGAACAAAATCTGATGCAGAGATTTACTTGCAGAATCTTTCGGGGTTACTAAGATGTGATGACAATTTGTCTTCCTTTCATCGCTGTTCTTTATCTATACTAGCCCTCTGCCAAGAATTTTTCAATAAAATTTCAATTTAAAATTAAATACTATTTCCTCCTTTATAAAAATTTCACAGAAAATCGATGGTTAACTATGGATCGAAAAAGGGAGCTGATGAAAGAACAAGCAGATTTAGATATAGAAGATGGTGGTATAATGGTCTCTGAGACGGATGGTGCAATTCGAAAACGTCGTAAAGCGATCAAGCAATGTCTATTTTGCCGGAAGAGAAAGCTCAAGTGTGACAAGAGAAAGCCTGTATGTTCTACATGCGATTTACGGGGTCTCACTGAGTGCGTATATGTGGACAAGTATAGCCACAACGTGGATGCCAAAGAGCTTTTTGAGTCCACACCCAACGTAGAGCTTTTGAACCGTATTAAAGAGTTGGAGGAAGAGCTATGCCAAGCTCGTGGACTGACTCCCTTAAAAAGTTCCAAGGGGGATGCAGCGACAGAGTTCAATCCTTTATTGGGTAGTGGCTTCATAGAATCAAAAAATGATCGTTACACTTATTTTGGCCCCACGAGTCTGCGCGCAACGGTGCGTGAAAACAAATTGAGATTCCAAAAGTACTACATACTGGCGTGGAAGCAACTCAAAGATAAGAGACAAAAATGGAAGGCTATGGCGGGCTTCTCAGCGATGCATGAGATCACGTCGATAGAGCTTCCCCAAAAGTTTTTTTATAATGATTCGGTCCTTAGTTCCATGTGTAAGACTCTTCCTATGTTTGAAGAAATTGAGACAATGCTTACGAAATTTTTTAATAGTAGGCTACACAAGGGCTTCCAAATTCTGGATCAGGAAAAGGTTTTTGCTGATCTTAAGAAGTGCTTTATCAAGGGTGAGCTGGACGACCTTACCGGAACGCATCCTGTCATCCAACTTATTCCACCTTTCAAGAAAAATTACTATTGTATCGGTGTGATAACTACGATTCTAAGCATTGTATCTTTCAATGTTCAACCTCCGCAGGCATTAGACATGTTCGTGAAGTATCTTACTTCTTTTATTTCCAAAAAAACGTTTTACGTGGAAAGGGCGCAGTTCTTAATTCTGAGGTATATATATGCGAACTTGAGAGGTGAGGGAGGTGGGCAAAGCACTAGTCTCGTACATTTAGCGAGAGGTGCGGAAGCTACAGCAATACATCTGGGATTCCATACAAACCTGAAAAATATCTACGATGATAAGAGTATTCAACGCGGAAAAATATGCTATAGCGAAAATTTGTGGCTTTGGATTCTTTATACAGATATTGAAGTCTCATTTGATTTGGGAACGCCACTATCGATATCGGACGATTTTATCAATCACACAATTTTTGATGATCCGGACTTTGGTACTTTGCCATTCCTGAAATCTACCATAAAGGCTTTACGAAGGGCTTTAAATGCTATTAATTCGCGAAACAAAGCCCCTGATTTAAAGGTTCTGATTCGTGATCTATTGGATTTTACAAAAACAACTTTCAAACCAGTGTCTTACTATCTGAACCCTGAGAACATCAAGGAGACCGACGTAACGGAGATAGATGCCTTAACTTTAGTTATGACCATGGTTTCCAATTTTGCAACCCTACATAGGCTCTGTTCCAATGATTATAGTCCAGAAATCATAAACACAACTATCCAGACGAGTTTTGTAGGTATTTCCCTTCTGGTGACCATGATTGAAACATTTTTTAAGTTGGACAGCGACATTCTTGAGAAAGAACCCACATACGGCCCAGGACATCTTACTCCAAATCTCGCTCTCGCTATCTCTGTTTTGCATAAGCACTTCACAAGGGTCATATCAGAACCGTATGCTCTTTTCGGGGGGTTACTGTCTATGGCGGAATTTGAAGTATACAGGAACAAGTATCCCCTATCTTCAACTTTTGATATTCCGCTTGATTCGCTTGAGATAGTGTGTGACCATTATGTAGGCATCAAACCTGCGATTGAGGTAATGTACCGTAGTGTTGATCGCTTAGAGTCTGAAGAAAATAAAGAAATGACTCGTCGACTCAAACGTGGCTCTTACAGTTTTGTCACTCTGATGGCATTAGAAAGGATTTGTAGGGGCCTGACTAAAAATGCATTCGAAACCAGAAAATTTTCGAGAATTAATTATTCGGCAAACTCATGCAATGTGAACACAACGACTTCTAATTTGATTTCGCCCAGCGATGCTCCTGAAATAGACCTTTCCGATGACGAGTGGACGGTTATGGCTGAAGAGTTCTGGAAAAAATACGAGCTGTCCTACGATGGCATTGGTCAGAATGAAAACACTGAGTTTCTGGGGGAATCTTTCGATTTCGACAACATATTCTGACGAGTAGAGATATATGTCATCAATTATCAAGGTATGGTTGTACTGCAATATTGTAATAATTTATAGTGAGTACGTGCACAATGTTGTACGTGATGGATGGAAAGAGGAGGCTTAAATTTTAAATCTACTAATTATTTTCTCAATAAAAATTGTGTGCATTTGTGAAAACGTGCTTAGTTCAGAATTAAACTGGATGTATCCTGGTAGTTTTAATCAAGTATGCGATTATCTCCATTCGGTTGACAAGTCAATAATCGGTATTGACATGACATAAATTGGAAACTCTACTGGCTATAGGGTGTAAACGAACATATAAAGACTTGCTTTTTCCTTCCAACATAAGAGTATATATTGTCTGAGCTATTATATTCCCCTACCCATTTCAATCCTTGAGACTGACATTTTTTTGGAGAAAAGTTTGTCACCGAGAAGAGAAAACTTGATAGGAGATCTCTGACATTCATAGCCCAAATTTGATCAATTTCAGACCACAGAGTGGTGGAGAGCATACTATTTTGTTATCACAATTTTATCAGATCAACCACATACGCTTGAGGTCATAGCAACCTCTTTTTTTCTCCACCTGCTCAGCTTCTCCAGGGTAGTGTGACCCTCAAAGGAAATTCGAGGCTTCAAATCTAATTGAGAATGGCGCCCACAATTTGATGAAAAGGTGTACTAATAGATTTATTCCAAAAAAGACAATTTGATTTCACTGTTGTATTCTTCGAGGAGGTCTAGATATCTTTCCGGCATAACCTGCAGAAGAAATGAAACATTTCAGTTCATTCTATTATCGGTCATCTGCTTGGTCCAAATCTGTATGTATATACATCGCCAACAAAATGAAATTCATACAACAAAAATAGTATGCATCTCCTAACAATATGTGACTTCGAAGTAGAGGACTTTTCGCGCTGCAAGGCATACTTCAATACGTAACTACTGCTTTTCTAATTTCCGTGCATACAACGTTACATAAAAGATATTCATCTGGGATTCTCGAGAATTCTGATGGAGATTTCTATGAAAACCATGAGTGATGTAGATAGTAAATTATTCGAAGATCGGTGAGATGCAACAGAAAATCTAGGAACAGAAAAAAGGTTAGTTGCATCCGAAGAGAAATTTTCTCAAGCTGAAGAGAAGGAGAACCTTGACCTTGATCTATAGCCTCGGTTGTTAATTGAGTAGCACTTTATCTTTTCGGTTTTTGTTTTCATTCTGCTTTTTCCACTATTTTCTTACACACAGAATCTCAGTGGTTTTCAATGTCCGTTTTACAAGAACAAGAGAATCTCTTGTCAGCCTATGTTCCATTTTAGGAAGGACTGATTTCGCTGTTCATTTCACGTTGTAAGATCACCGTTATCACCCCTTGAGGCATTCTGCTGAAGCGCGCTGAATGAACATCGACCTTATCGATAACAGAGGATGCATCAAAAAACAAATTTTAGATAAGCGATCCAAAAAAGATTTGGTGATTTCTGAATTCTGAATTCTGAATTCTGAAGTTAAAGTGACTACGTTATATAAGAAGTTGAAGATCTAAAAGTCTTACGCGTAAGGGACAGTACCAAAACAAGAAATGTCTTCAAAACCAAACATTCTCTTAATCGGTGTCGGCGGCGTGGGGTCAATTGTTGCATATGGCATTGATTACCTCGGGAAAGCAAACTTATCTATTGTTGTCAGAAGAGATTATGAAATTGTGAAAGATGTAGGTTATAATATCGATTCCATTGATTATGGTACAATCAAAAATTGGAAACCGTCAGTGATTTATCCTTCCATTGCCTCTGCCTCTGCAAGTGGGACTGTTTATGACTTCGTCGTAATTGCAACAAAGAATTTACCTGACATAGTCAAAGTTGAAGAATTGTCCGAGCCAGTTATTACACCAGAAATTACAACTATAGTTCTAGTACAAAACGGTTTTGATTTGGGTCGTCCTTTTTTCAACAAATACCCCAAAAACGTTGTTTTGTCGAGTGTTACTTATATTGGATCACACAATAGTCAGGGAACGATTCACCAAACTCAGAGCGACAAATCTTTCATTGGCTATTTTGAAAACCCTCAATTGCCTAAGGAAATTCAAGAGCAGAAAGCAAAGTCTTATATTTCTGTTTACAGTAATGACAAAAACAATTGCACTTATGTCTCTGATGCCAAGGCGTACAGATATCAAAAACTTGTATACAACTCCACCATGAACACTGTTTGTGCGCTCACTGGGGTTGATACTGGCAGACTGGAATTTGCTGGAGGCCTGGAGACTCTCTGTATACCTGCCATGAGAGAGGTAATTTCGATCGCGAAGGCCGATGGCGTTGAGCTGCCTCAAGATGTAATTAACACTACCATCCATGGAGATGACGGTGACTGGTTTGAACCTTCAATGCTTGTAGACGTTAAGAAAGGAAACCCTATCGAACTGGAGGTAATCTTAGGCAATTTGCTTGTTGTTGCAAAAGAGCTTAAAGTCGAGGCCCCAGTCCTTAAAATATTATACGATCTACTGAAGGTAGTTCAATACCGTTTGAAGGAAAATCAGGGATTAATTATTCTTCCCGAGGAACGTCCTATCATTGACAAAGTATACTCATAAAAACACCTAAGTTCACTGGGGTTTGCCTACATCACAACCTTGTCTTAACCTAGATTTTAGCTTCCACATGGTTACTTCATGGCTTAAATAGCGAAAACTTGGTTACTTAATGTTGTGAAAGGAAATGTAAAGTAAAGGTAAAAGAGTATGTCTTCCCACTTACTGATCTATAGGTCCTCTTTTTAAGTTAAATAGATTCAATTTTAGATTCTTAGCTTGCATGGAACTTCTCAATCTTTCCATAGAACATTTGCATATCCTTAATATTTAATTCTGGTTTAGTTTGTATCGGAATCGCGATGGTGGTTTGTTTTGTAGCGCATTTCAGGATTGTTTCCTTGATTGTAAGTCGTATTGCAACCAGGTGATCACAGCGTAAAAGCATCTTGAATGCACAGCCCTATAGCTCAGCGACGATATAATCATTTGTATACAAATTCGAACATGTTATCTTTTTTCATTATCTTATATAGTACTTTGCGACAAAAGTTGAAGTTCAATACGCAAGTAAAACTTTCAAGCGAAGAATTGAACAGCTCACTTAAGAACAGCTTCTTGTTCGATTCCTCGAAACTTAGAAAAAGAGCTTGTTTTCTCTGAAGTCTTTCTTAAAAATGAGATCAACGAATTATTCAGCGTTGAAGCGGCTGGATTCACAAGACGTTGTTCAATTCATGAACTCTTGATTGCATTGGCCCTGTTATGGAGTGTTTGATTGATCATAATTAGAATCTTTTCCCGTAAAATGAAAGATATTCAAATTCCTAAAAGAGGCGGAAAAGAATGATTTAGTCATTATAATCTAACATATTGGGATGTCACAAAGTGTAGCGGTTTTATCGAGAGCGCATTGTATGAGATTCTTACACTCCGGGACTTTTTCCAACGAACCTTACTTGTTTGAGATTGCAGTCATGTTTTCATAGGTACAGCGATTTAACATTACGTTGCCTCGACATATTTCCGTAGCACACACCCTTGTTACATAAAACATAACAACACATCATAAATTCCTGTAACTTGTGTGCTTTTAACCCACAATACCTGTCATATAGTAATTCAATGTCCAAATTATATCCTTAAGTACCAACCACCACCAGGACTACTTTTACCTTCAAGATTTTTCAAACCCTTTTCGAACTCACAGAGCATTTGTTTGTAAGAACTTTCCAACACAAGGCGGCCAAAAAATCGCAGCTAACAGTCCGGAACATTATAAAAGAATCACCTATCAGCCCTTAGCAACGCGCGAAACGGCAAGCTAAAACAAAGTATAGTTCAAAGATGAAATTGCACTAGGACGCCTGGGTTCTCTTTTTGTTTAGCTATGGTGCCAAGGAGCACTAACAATAAGAAAGCGGTATTATAAGCAATTAGAGTTCCCTGGAAGCGATATCATGCTTTCTGAGCCATCATTGATGGAGTAGTTCGATATTAGGCTACCCAAGACACGGAGATCACCTATTTTATTTCATCTGTATGCGACAACATACCAGCAAAATACAGTTGCTTACAGTTAATAAGCTTAAAATCGACGTTTACATGAATAAATGCCTTTCACTGCCCGCGATTGGTCGTGGAGTATTTAGCAAACCGAATGAGGATATTTGGGGCCTCCCAGAAAATAGTATGAGCACTAGCAGACTAGATCTAACAATGATTGAAAAGAACCTTATTTCTCCATGGTTTGATTTACGCAATCGTAGGGTAAACTTTGAGCAAGTGCCTGTTTCAGCGTTACTTTACTTCAAATTCCTTATCACCCAATAATTATTCTTATCTTTTCCGCACCTTGAGGCCTGTTTACTGAAGAGGAAGGTCGTTGACGCTTAACTCTTGTGGTAGGGGTTACGGAGCTCGACGAAATCTAAGCAGCATTTACGAATGTGAACAACTTAATTTTCTTTGAAAGAACAATCTAAGTAAACATGAAAGTTAGGACTACAACTGTTTCCGCTCATTTTTCGAGGAGTAGTTGAGCCGCTGAATAGGATTTGAGTATTTTAACCTAATATGTCCTTGTTCTTGTGGATAATATAGAGTAGGAAGGACACACGTCAATGCATGTTTGCGTTTGTGTTCATTTCTCTCAATAGCAGAGCATTATTTTTCTTTTTGCATTGAGCTAGGCAATAGACTCTTGTGAGAGTTGATTTACCGGCCCGTATTAGGATGTAGACTCCGAGCAGAGCCCTGACATTCAGAAAATCCGAGTATCTCTACTGTAGACGGTGATGATAATACGATGGCATAATTTCGCTAATGCTAGCAGCACCTTTGTCTTCGTCGTAAGAAGCTCGCCCCTCCCTAGTTGAGATTAATGATATCTCCCAGCGGATTACATTCTCAACTTCCTTTTTAGGACATTCCCCGTGTACAATTATTTCAATATTAATATGACATTGTTATCAGCAACGGTACTTGGCACATGATTAACAGATATCGATCTAATCTAAGTAAAACAGGAAGCATGTCATATCTAATTTTTTGGTGCAGATATGAACTTTCGGCATTAACAAGTTAAGGCATCTCGTTGTTCAATGAAATAAATCCGCCTCGACTCAGTAAAGTATAAATTAAAGTGGTTTTAGAATCTATGCTCAGTCCTGGTAATCGTTAAGAGGAACACGCTTGCAAGTGAACGAACACAACTTTTGTCTTCGAAAAAATCACATTAGTCTCTGAAAAGTAAAGCTCAAATGTCAGAACTTCTTCAGCAGGCCTCAAATGTCTCCTTTTCACCATACCTTTCGGCAAGAATGAACGACAATAAGAAAAACCCAATCCTAGAAGTCATTGAAGTCGGACAGGGCTCTGTCAGTGAATTCGATGAGGAAAAGCAAAATACAGAGGTAGTGCGTGGCTTGAAAGCAAGACATATTCAACTAATCGCACTGGGTGGTGCTATCGGTACAGGTTTATTCATTGGTTCCGGGGGAGCCCTCAGTACGTGTGGTCCTGCACCATTGCTTATATCATACCTGATCATGTCTTTTTTCGTCTGGACGATTATGAACGAATTAACGGAAATGGTATCTTTGATTCCTCTATCGGGAGAAGCATCAATGTACTCCATGGCGGCCACATACGTTAATCGGCCATTGTCATTTATGTGTGGTTGGAATCTTTTTTATGCCATGTCAATGATTGCCCCAAGTGAGATTACAGCCTGCGCATTGGTTATCAAGTACTGGACAGACGCAAACTCGGCTATTTTCATTTCCATCCTTATCGTTATTACAGTTTTAATTACCATGCTTCCAGTAAGAGTCTTCGGCGAAAGTGAATTTTGGGTGGCTTCTATCAAAATATTTACTATCACAGGTCTAATTATAGTTGGGATAGTCATATTTTTTGGTGGTGGTCCATCACAAGACCATGTTTTAGGCTTTCATTATTGGAAAAATCCTGGCGCATTTCATCCTTATCTTGTTGGAGGCAATACAGGAAAGTTTTTGTCTGTGTGGACAGCAATTGTCAAGAGTGGGTTTTCATTCATTCTCATGCCAGAACTTATTACTTCCTGCTCCGCCGAATCCACTAATCCGAGAATTAATATGCCAAAAGCATGTCGGAGGTTCGTCTACCGTTTGGCTATATTCTATGTTTTCGGTGTTTTAGTAATCGGTGTTATTGTGGGATATAATGACCAAAATTTGTTGGATGCAATCTCAAGTGGAAGCACTAGTGCAGCATCTTCGCCTTTCGTGATCGGTATCAAAGAAGCCGGAATAAAAATCCTACCTCACATTATCAACGCATGTATTCTCACTAGTGCTTATTCGGCTGGTACAGCGGAACTGTACGGTGCTTCCAGGGTTCTACATTCATTAGCTCTCAAAGGTGATGCTCCTAAAGTTTTTGCCAGAGTTAACAGATATGGTACACCTTACTATAGTACTGGCGTTGCTAGTCTGTTTTGCTTCTTAGCATACCTAAATTGCTCGAATTCTGCTTCGGTAGTTTTCACTTGGCTTTCTAACATTTCGACTATTTCGGGTTTTGTGAGTTGGATTTTTGTTGGCGTAACCTACATTAGGTTCCGGAAAGTTATTAATTACCTTGGGATTGCAGAGAGGCTGCCGTTCACTGTAAGAGGAACCTATCCTCTAGCATATGTGGTGGTCGCGTTTTTCACTCTCCTGAGTCTGACAAATGGGTATTACGTTTTTGTTAATGGTAATTGGAATACGAGCAACTTTTTTGCTTGTTATGTTACCATTGGCTTTGTTTTCGTCCTCTTCGTTGGCAGTTCCTTCTACTATAAGGAATGGAAATTTAGAAATATGGATGAGATCGGTTGCGAAATTCTTCCTAAAATCGACAGAGCTGATTTCGAAGAGAAGAATTACGTTATTCCTGTACCAAAGAATTGGCTCGAAAAGATTTGGAACGTCATAGTTTAGATAAGTTTGACATTTGGTTTTTATTAATTCGCAAACAGTTAGTTGTTATGTATTCTGTAGGGTGAACGGCACTTGAGACAGAGTTGTTAGAGTTAATTGTGTACTCCTCCAACATATCATTTTAGACGTGTTATGCTAATTACTATTTTTTCACTTAGAAGATACTTTCTGGCGGTCTCACTGTGTTAGGTTGATTATAATTCAACGAATATTGAACTCCCGTTTAGTCAAGACTTCGGTAGGGAAGCATTCAGAGATGTTATCAGGTTTGGCAATTACTTAAGGGTGAGGATATGGACTGGGTGCGCTCACCCTGATCGTGAGAGATGGATCATTCACAAGAAATGATTGAACTAACGCAGAACTATCGTTAGGCTAAGCGAAAGAATCATTATGCCGTTCAGGGTACTGCAATGAAAATGTATTTACCTTCCCAAACGTATCACAGCGTCAATACTTCCAAACTTACTTTCTACATTGCGAGCTCGATGCCAGTGCCTCGATTACGTTGCAGTAAGTTCGTGGTACTTGGTTACGGATCAAAGAACGATTAGACGTCGAACACATCCCCATTGTATGCCCAGAGAGGATGGCTTTAACCATGTAAAAGTGCTTGTTTAGTCAAATTCTAACGCTAGGCTCGAGAGAGAACTTATGGTTATCAAAGCTTTACTTTTTAGGTGCATTCCTGAGCAACGCGCTTGATTTCAAGTGCCACGATCCGCGTGTTCATATCGAGATGTAGCCACATTTGTATCGGCCGTTTTCTTGAGTGGATATCGATAATAACTTGCAAGAAGTTTTAGATTGGGAGGCTTACAGCATTCTCGTGAATCTCCTCTCGAAATAACTCGACTTCATATCTAAAATACACGACTTTCCTAAATTGGAAGGAATTCAGAAGATAAAAAAGGTTTATCGCTAGCGTGAGTTAGTGTGTATTTGGCAGTAGGAAACCTCGAAGAGGGCGGGTAATACATCTGACAGATTGCGGCCCTTAATTTGATGAAAAATGTAAGATCTCCCTGCTTAGATGTCTCGATGGTTATCACCTTGAAATTTTAGAACGCTCCTCATTGTCCGATCGAGATAAGTTTGATAAGCATATACCGAAACTGACAGCTCTGTGGCTGCGTAAGTACTATATCGGTTTCGAGACTCAACATGAAGATAGGCGCTGTAGCTTTTTCGCATATAAATCAAAGCGTTCTCCAGAATTCATGATCCTTATTTCCATCCTTAACTCGCCTGTGGTCGGGATTTGACCTCAATAAGTACCGTCTTTTACTTGAAATGCTTGTCAGAATAACAATCCCTAGAATCATAAGAAACACGAATGCCATTAGGTTGCTAACGCCCAAAGCCTCAAAGCGCTTTTTTGCCCTTAACGCGAAGAAGTCAATTGGAAAAGGCTCTTTTAAGAAGTCTCAAGTGAGAAAGGCATCGATTTTTACAGGATCAACGGTCGTGGCTTCGTTTTTAGGCCATTCGATTTTCAGTGATGAAGAAGATGGACTAACGGTTGCTGAGGTTGCAAAACATAACAAACTAGATGACTGCTGGATTGCCTTGAATGGTGATGTTTATGATGTTACTTCCTTCTTACAACTGCATCCGGGTGGAGCTCGAAGAATCATGGAAGTTGCAGGTGGTGACGCTACAGAAAAGTTTTACCAAATACATTCCAACGATGTTTTGGACAGAATGAAAGATCAACTTATTTATATCGGCAAAGTGAAGGGCAAATTCACCAAAACTATGACGGCGGAAGAACTATTAATTGCAGAGAAAAAAGCAAAGAAACCTCCGCTCTCTCAGATCTTTAATCTCTCTGATTTTGAGAGTGTCGCTAAGGAAATTCTACCAAAGTCAACTTTTGTTTATTATGCAACAGGTGCATCTGATGAATTTAGTATCAGAGAGAATCATTATGCCTATAGTAGAGTATTCTTTAAGCCCAAGTGTTTGCAAGATGTGGACTATGATGTTGACACCTCAACCACTTTTCTCGGTTCCAAAGTCAATTTGCCTTTTTATATAACTGCATTTGCTGGTTCGAGATGGGCAGACCCATTGGGTGAAAGAAACCTCCAAACTGCTGCATATGATGCAAATGTGATGCAAATGGTTCCTAAACAAAATTCTTATGGATTCGATGAGTTTTTCGAAGAAGTTCCGGATGATCAAAATCATTGGCTACAGTTCCATTTTGATACCCGAGAAGAAATCGAAAATGTTGGTAGTTTGCTCAGGAAGGCTGAAGAAACGCCTAGCGTTAAAGGTATATTTTTCAATGTAGACTTACCCGATATCGGTAACAGAGAAAAAGACACCAGGCAGAGAGCTGTCGACGTTGTAGGAAGCGAAAAGTTAAAAAGTGTTATTGACAACACCAATAAACACGGCTACGCAAAATTCACATGGGAGGACATAGAAAAGATAGTTGCATCTACGAATCTTCCTGTTGCTCTAAAAGGTGTTCAGAGGGGAGAGGATGTTGTTCTAGCAGCAGAAAAAGGTATAAAGGCGGTAGTTCTATCAAATCATGGTGGAAGACAGCTCGATTTCTCTAGGCCTCCATTAGAGGTTTTAGCAGAAGCTAAGGACCTACTAAAAGAAAAAGGCTTGGATGACAGAATTGAAATATATCTTGATGGTGGTGTTCGCAGAGCATCTGACATTCTCAAGGCAATTTGTCTGGGCGCTAAAGGTGTAGGTATGGGTAGGCCTTTCTTGTATGCTATGTCTGGATATGGAGAAGAAGGTGTTGCACATCTTATTAAAATTTTGGACACTGAAATGAAGAACAATATGAGGCTATTAGGAGTTTCAAAGATTGAGGATCTAGATGAATCATTCGTTGATCGCAAAAATCTGGGTTTACGCAATCCAAAGATCAACGATGTTCTGTACGATGAAGCCTATTATCCCCTTAACTTTCCCGCATTTGGTAAATGATTCATTTTCGGGCTTTTACCAGTTAGGTTTAAAGATGCCTTTGCACATACTGATTGAATAACTTCGCACTCGGTCAAATTATTGATTATGCAAATACTCGAAGCTCTCACTAAATTGGAATTGTCGTTCTCCTCTAAATAAGATTTTCATTATAAGGTGGTCTCCTTTTTTGATTATCGATCTATGAAATTTACTTCATGCTAAAACATTGCGCCAAGTGAAAGCCCGTCAAGCTCTTTATCCCCTTCTTTTTAAATACTATATTCAAATTCTATACATTGTTGCCGGAGCTTTTAACTTTAAGAGATATAAGAGCTAATTAAGTTGGGACACGTTACGTCGATTGCGATTATCAGTCTACTCTTTACTTTATTGGATAGGCATAACTCGTAAAATATTCATGTGATCAAAACAGAAAAATCCACGATTACTCGGACTTGAGTACGATTCTCGAAAGTTGATATTGTTTTTGGCTCTTTCGGACCGAATAAGAACTACATTTTAACTGTGAAACCCCAACAGAGAACATGAATTGAGTTCATCGGCTAAAGACATATATAGCAGAAATATGCTAAAAGCGGGTTGACCCATGGAATCTAGTCAGGAAACGGTTTGCTCACTTGGGCAAATTATTCTAGATTTTTCGAAAGCCCCACTTCTCAGTCTATAGCACTTTCCAGCCAAGTCAACTGCGCCGAAAGAGATAGATGTGTGCTACGATTGAAACATTGTAGGATTGCTACCCTTGATTGGAGATTTAGCAAATGACAAGGTCGAGTTATCAAACCTGTTGACGAACATATATATTATTCGCTGATGTGGTGCGCTATGTGGTTTCAAGCACAAAACACCAGAACGATTCATTTGGCTCGAGTTCATAGTCCATAGCCTAGGTTATCGAAAGATGACCGCAAGATACAAGGGTGTAAAAAACACAATCAAGGACTTTTGATGTAGAACCGTATCTGCTTCTCACTGAAATCTAATACCCTCGTCAGTAACTTTTTGAATGGCATATTGTAATCGTAAACTTGGAATTAAACTTTCATACTTTTGACATGCAGTATTTTATTTTATTCTTCAGAAGAAATTATTAGAAAAAGAGCCTTACTTACAATACGATATCTTGTTACTAAATAACATGGTGCGACACTCAAATATGATAAGTGAACTTTTTAAGCAATATGTTCGAAGATGGTTTGAGTGTTCAATATGCTATTCAATGCATCTGGACTATTTTCTGTTAATTCAATTAAAGCTTGACCGTTAAGTTAGAGCTTGAGCAACACATTCTAATTCTACCTTGAATTTCGGATCAGGGAAACTCACGACAATGCAGCTTCTTGCTGGAGCGTTTGGGAAGTAGGTTTGATAAACCTTATTAACAGTACTTCCATAAGAACCATCGCCGACAAATAAAAGAATCTTCACAACATTATCCATGGAAGAGCCGCTTGCTTTTAGGACAGCCTTTAGGTTTTCCAATGCATTACGAGTTTGTGTTTCTAAATCTTCCGCCAGTTCACCCGTTTGAGGATCCGTCCCGACACAGCCAGAAGTGAATACTAAACTTTTGCTGCTGCATGTCACGTATGCTGGGGATAGGATAGCATAGCCCTTACCAGGGCCGACTTCGCTCCAGTTTACTTTCGTAGCCATTGTATTAGGATTATATGATTATGAGCAGACAAATATTATTGTATGAGAATATTGTTCAAATTTGTTCTTTCTCTAGGCCTCGCTTTTATAATGCACGATTTTAGCACCATCTTCCTCGGCAGCCAAAACTTCTGTTTCTTGATTCCCGAATCACCTTCCGCATTCGGAAAGTTATTGGCTGTATTTTCGGGTGATATTCTATACGACCAGAGTAACACTCTATTCAAGTGCACCTGATTACAATTGATTTCAAAATTCAAGGGCCAGGCAGCATCTACAGTAATGAAGATAAAACGTGATCCCTATCGAAATTATTAGGGAACTTTTCAGTTAGGAAAAATTAGATTCAATTAACAGTATTAGACGAAAGAGATTAATTAGGTCTTGTTTAATTGACCTTCGGCCTGGTGTAAGACCAAGAGAGTAGACACCGACAATCACGGAATTAATTAATAAGGTATTTCAAATTCGTGGCACACCAGAACCAGTAACAGAGAAAGCGTATTTTTTATAGAATTGGCAATTGTGGGCATATTGTTAAATGATAATAAGCTCGATTAGACTGCTTGGCCACTGCTTCCATGATTTGATTATATCATTAGATTTATTTTTGCTGAATTATTCTTATGAACAATAAGATTTGGAGTCTACTTTGACGCTTGTAACAGTTTATACACCTTGGTTGGTAGAAAGATATAAATTATTACTCGGCTTTCAACCAACAGTAAACCAGCAGGTTGTACTTTTCGGTGCAGCCTCTGTTATAAGAGCCGACCGAAACATGTTTAACGGTCTGCATTGACCCTCTTGAGATGTCTAGACGAAGAGAACAGCGACCATCAAAACAAAAATGAGTTATATTTTGACCATTTGGACTTCCAGGCCTGGTAGTATTGGCGACATTTAGTATCTAGTGCTTTATTTAAAAGATCTACCTGAATAATTAACTTATCTACAGAGGTTGAGAATATTGCGTAATGCGTGTCTCCTGATTGCAGTAAGGAAACAGAAATTAATGAGGTAAAAAACAATCAGATGGAAAAAAATCCTAGCAGGTTTTGGCATCGCAGGATTTAAATGGATTGATTCAAATAGAATCGGTAACCGCGAGTCGTATAAAATCAAAAAAAGCTAATTTGGTACTGAAACGCACAAAAGCACTTTTCGTTCTGGAAAGAGTAGGTGATCCGCTTACACTTATCAATCCATCTAATATATCATGCATATGATTGCACCATGTTCAAAATTACTCCACTCCTAATTAATATATATGGAGTTGAAGGATTATAAGTTTAATCGAATTCTTAACGCGAAAAATTTGAGATTTATTTACCTCTCGAGATGAATATCTCTCTACTTGTTTTCAAATGTTGAAAGCGAACAAGCCTATTCAAAGTTGACTCTTCTCCTTCGAGTCCTAGCGAAATAAACAAGCAATATTCTTCGAAATAAAAGAATATCGCAACACCGTGAAAATCAGAAAATTAACATGTTGCATTGAGGCAAACTACTTCAAACTGTTACCAGATGCTTGGTGCCGATCAGTTTAAGGTACACATGTCTCTTTAAAGGCAACACATAGTATCTGTATTTTCATTCTTGGTCACTGTGAGACTGGATGCTTGGTCTTGATAAACCTATTTCGACGACTGTATGTATTTCAGAGGAAAATTTCTGTAGAGGCTTGGAATTACGCTCAAAGTTACCCTTATCTTTCCTGCCATTCCCTTTCTTCAATCTCTCCAGACCCACTAACCAATAAATTACCTAAGTACTAGCTTGTTATCCTCCAACGCCACTATAGCAGAAACGCAGCATCGCAGAAGCAACATTCTAGTTAGTTGGGGAAGTCCGTTGTTTTTCCTTCATTTAGCATACTTCTAGCTTCTTAAGTGAATGGGAGTTAAAAAATTCGACGATCACAATAGGCTCTTTTTCCCTAATCAATGTTTGGAAACAAGCAACTGTCGAACCAATGCTGAAATTGAAAATAATCATTTGATGTAACTAGCTCAGCTATTCATTTGTACGTTAAAAGCTCATTAGCTGAAAATTCGTGTTCCGCATGAGATGGTTCGATGTATTTAAGCCGCTGTGAAAGCAAGGATAATCTCCCCGATTCTCAACAGCTACATCGTGTCCAAGTATGAGTTAGCACACGTAGATTTAATACTAAAAAAGGGATTCTCCTCAATTTATTAGGTTTGAAGAGTTTTCAACTTGTAGCGTCCCTCGGACCAAAACCCATTTCATATTCGAGAAAACAGTCGAGCAACCCAGACTCCGCATCGAGGGCTTAAAACATGCGACGCAACTCTACCGCGCTTCGGATCGCGGCAAGTGTGGTTTCAAAGCCTGCAGCGGCCTACTGGTAACGCCTGTTGGTTGGGGGTTGAAGGAAGGCATTGGCAGGCTTAAACTGGAGAAACCGCAATGAGTCAGGCCTATCCGATTCTGGTTGAAGGCAATAATTCGATGCGAGGAAATCTGTTGCAATCAAGTTTTCCGGTACACCCAATTTCTTCAGAACGAGTTCTGAATAAACGCCGGTCCGATCACGGCCTCTCGTGCAGTGAAACAAGACGTTCGAAAACGCTGACATATTCAGCAGTTTTTGAAACACTGAACGATAACCTCTCGGCTTTTCCAAATGTCCAGGGGCACCGTATCTGTTGATCAGATATAGCATACGGTAATATGGTCCATTGGCCGTCACAATCGTCTTATTGAGCATCGTCGCATGAAGCGTAGTTTTTGATATCATTTCTGCATCAGAATTCTCACCACCGCGGTTGCTACCTAAAATAGGGCTGTTAAGATATTCAGTGTGCGGGGGTAGGTGGTCCGGATATTCATTCGCTTCTCTAAGGCCCGGAAATCAATCACGATAATGATCCCCAGGGAGGATAAAGCCTCCAATTCTTCTACTGTGATCTGCGCAAGATTTGCATTTCAAAAGTTATGTCCCTTGATAACTTTTTTGCCATGGCTGGTGAGATAACTACCGATATCGCGCGTGTTGAGCGTCCCTTGCATTGGTATGACGCGCAGTACTCCAGCACTGACCGGAGCTTGTCTTGCATTGCAGAAGTCAGAGAGGAGACCATACATAGCTACTCCAGCAGAGAACAGATATGTATATATCAACGTGCAAATTTTAGTAATACAGTTGAATTTTTCCTTGAGGTCTGCTGAGTTAGTCAAGTGTGGAGACCATAAAGGTAAAGTTCAATTTGTAGATAATCTGTGAAGGGGATCGTGACATCTTTAGAGATTTGTTGAAGTTGAAAGAGTCCGCCGCCGCCCACTGTCGAAAAGTGGCATGCTAACCGTCCTGGCGGCTCGGTTTTGCATGTAATAGCAGTAGCTAAGTCATCAAATCCGGACTCTCGGAACGGACCTTGACGTTGGCCTTGTCGAAGGTAAAACGGGCGCGATACTCGTCGTATACTACATCGATGGGTCCTTCGATACATTCCTGCTGATCGCCCGTTCGGCGGTTGCGACTCGAGTTGCATTGTGAACAGTTTGGTTGTCAAGTATGGAAACAGGCTTTGTTCTTTTCACATTGTAGAAAGTAAATAGACAGTGAGACCACCAAGCCAAACCTACCGTGCTTTGCCTTATAATTGAAATTTTTGGTTCTATAACCTCACCCACGATGATAGGCAAAAAAATGCCTTCAACTCATCTTGCGTTGCCTCTTAGGACTTGAGTAAACGCCAAAGGAGACGATATTCGTTATCGATAATGCCGATCAGTCCTATTGTTTTCCGCCCCGTTGGCGCGTTGCTTGTCTAATTCATTTTTATCGATGACTCAACTTCTGAAATCAAATCGATAGCTTACTGTAAAATGTCATATCAATTGTCTGTCGAGGCACCACAAAAAGCAGCCAATACCTTCTCCAATCTAGTAACTAACAATTTATAGAAGATCATCTACTTGAGTTATCATGGTTCAAGATCAGTCTTGGATTCCAGCATAAAATCGCCATGATGTGATTTCAAGATTTTAATGAAAATATAAATTTGTTTTTTTCGGATGAAGGTGGGAGTTCTTTCCTGATGGGGTAGGTGAAAAAGTCCCGTTATCAATTAAGTTTACCACTCCAACCGGACAAACATTTGATTCGAGTGGGAAATCCATAGCGTGCTTTATACCATGAGTTTCAGGCTTCCAAAATTTTAACTTAATTGAGAAGGGTCCTATTTCACAAGACTGAACAAGTTCTTCTCCCCTGGAGGTTGGATGCAGATCGGTATCTATGTTAACAACTCAAATAAAGCATATCTACGTAGTGTCAATTCCGCCGACTAATACATAAGCGGATTCTTTCATGCTTACATTGCATAGATTATTTCCTTTTTGACGATAATTCCTAAATATTTTATTCCTCGGTACCTGAGTCATACTGTTTTTTAGTACAATAGTAATCAAGGTCGCTGCTCATTATTTTTCAATTCTGGGCCTTTCATGCAACACCTCGCTTAATTGGTGGCAGGTGTCAACTTCGCCTTTGTATCCCGGCTTGAGATAAAAGCGAAGAGCGGCGTTATCAGATGTTTATCAAAATAGGAAGTTCAGGCGTTCGGTACGGAGAAATGCAACAGAAAATGAAAATATGACTTACCTGATATACTTATCGCCAGCTACAACCCTTAATGGCATTGCGATAATGATATTTCTTGCCTACAAGTACACAAAACAATAGTACATAAGTACATCGAAATTTACCATCTGGACGAAATCTTCTCAAACAACCAGATATCAATCATTCATATATTATAATGACTGCATCTTCTGAAGTTTTTGTTGAACCATCTTACGTTTTCCAAGCTACTGTCGACAAGCCGGGTCCTCAAGCTGTTGGTGGGTCTGGTATCCATGTCGACATTGAAAAAGAAGGAAAAGTGTACAAGAATGTGATAGATGGAGTCACAGGTGCTGCTGTCGGCGCATTGGGCTGGGGTGACGAAGAGGTTTTTGAGATAATCAACGATGCTGCCAGAAGCTCAACCTATTCTTACCCACCTCTAATCACTAACAAGAGCGCAGAAAAGTTGGCGAAGTTTTACATTGAAAATTCGCCTAAAGGGGTTTTCTCGGCAGCATTGTGGTGCACTTCTGGATCTGAAAGCAATGAGAACGCTATGCGGATTATTCGTCAATATTGGTTAGAGCGTGATCTTCCTAGCAAGGTGAAAATGATCTCCAGAGAAAACTCTTACCACGGTTTTACGCTAGGTGCCCAAAGTATTTCTTCCAATCCTAGGATCGAGCCTTTCTCTCCCCTTCTCATGGACCAAAAGAATGTTGCAATTAAGATGCCATGCGCATACACATACCGTAACAAGAAAGATTCGGAAACGGAAGAACAGTATGCTCAACGTTTGCTCGATATTTTGGAGGAGAAGATTATCGACAATGACCCTGCCACTGTTGCGGCCGTTATAGTTGAAACTCTTCCAGGGTCTTCCTTAGGTACGACCCCTCCTCCTAAGGGATATCTAAAGGGTATTCGTGCGCTCTGCAACAAGTACGACATCATATTCATGCTTGATGAAGTTATGTGCGGCACTGGTAGATGCAACCCTAACGGGAAATTGAACTGTTGGGAAAACTTCCTAGACGATTCAGAAGGTCCTGATATTCAAACTGTTGGAAAAACTCTGGGCTCTGGCTATGTCACTATTGCTGGTGTTTTGGTTGGACCAAAGATCAGAGATGCATACGTTAGTGGTTCAAACACAGTGTTTGGCGGTAACACTTACTCCTCTCATGCTTTCAACTGTGCAGTTGCCTTGGGAATTCAAGAGAAAATCAAAAGGGAAAATCTAACTGCTAATATCTTCAAGATGGGAACCCTCTTGAATCAAAGATTGACAGAAGAACTACTTGGCAAGGACACTATTGCAGGAGATGTGAGAGGTGTAGGAGGCTTCCAGTCTGTGGAATTTGTGAAGGATAGAAAGACTAAGGAACCTTTCGATGCCGATCTTGGCGTCGCTGGAAGATTAAAAGCTATTTGCTTTGAAAACTGCTTGAATATCATGGGGATGCCGGGAAATCCTGATGGTAGCTGTGGTGATCGTGCTTTACTCGCTCCTTCCTTTATCGTTACCGAAGATGATATTGAGGAAATAGTGGGGAAGTTCGTTACATCCGTCAATATGTTGAGCAAACAGCTAAGAGCTGAAGGAGTTTGGTAATTACAACTATTGCTTTTATGTCTTTAGACCTCTCTAAGTAAATTTAAGTTACGACTAATTAGATGTCTCATTCTCTATTGATCTGATTGGTAGATAGTATATTATGTGTGCAAGTGTTCACAGAATAGTCTCTTCATATCGCCAAAGATTGTTACGGGGCATAAAAATTACAAACTATTCAATTTCACCCTTGGCTGGAAAGAAAGTTAACGTTTTCGCCGGAAAAATTAAACTTCGTAATTAAACTAGCGTAAATAGAAAGCCAATGAATATTAATATGGCAAAAGCTACTCTTGATTTTTACCAGCTCACACCGCTTCGTTAAGTCACCAGTAGTTAAAAGTTGAGCTGACATCGATTATTATCTCACTTGTAGTAATAATGTGATCCACAATTGCCAATGTCAAACGGGCTATTCATAGCTTGAGAGTTCAAGTAACATACAACACATTACAAACTTATGTCCTTCACAGCGATTTACTCAGAAAAAAGCCAACTCCATGGCTAAGGATCATCTCCTAACTACCTGATGAAAACAATCATCATATAAGGCCTATTATCTACTAGGCACATGAAAGCGACATTAGCACCCACACACCTATAATATAGTGTCGATGAAACACATAAAAGTACACCATGTTAAAATACGTATTCGATTAAAAGATCGTTTACTTAAGAAAAAACAGGCTTTGAATCCTGCAAGCCTGCATAGAGAATATTGTACCATTAACTCAAGTTATGGTGAGGTTAAATGTTGGGCTCGATGGAGTAACTTCGATGATAGCAGGACCAAAAAGAATGTTTGAATCTGTCAAATTTCCGGAATTATCTGACGTTACAAAAGCATATGATTGTCCAGAAACCTGAGCTGGAACCGTGGCCTTAATAGTACCATTCGACATAGAGCCTGCGACGGGTAGAATATCTAGCCCACTAACAAACGTGAGATAAAATTGAGAAGGAAGAGTACCATTAGTAGAAAATGTGACCGTATTGTTAATAGCTACAGGCATTCCTTGAGTAACGGTCAATTTGCTGTAAGCCTTCACGGGCAATGCAGCATTAGTGGAGGGGCAGCTCGTTATAAACGCAGAAGCGATGGAGTAAACGGCGTTCAAGCCCATAGGTGTACCAAAAGGATTTGCCATTGGTACCTCACCAATTGCATTTCGCGTAGCAGACTGGTGGAGTGCTTCCGTCACTAGAATAGAGGCGGCAGCCGTGAGATAGGCCTTAGAAGTAACGTAGGGAGCTGCGCCCAAATAAGCTGACACCCCGACACCTTCAATAACCGAAGCAAGTGCAACAAACTCAGCAGCACTTTCCATTGGAAAGCTGTAAGAACATGCTTCAACTGGCATAGCTCCTGCAGCCTTCAAACCTGATTCCAAGTATAGCACATGAGCTTCTTCGTCATGAGCGATGTACTTTAACTGAGAATAGAAATCTTGCGTAAAGTTTGCCTTCACAAAATCGTCGACAGACCATGTAGAAAGTGCCTGTTTGTAGAAGGCATTTTCCAAGTGCTCAAGTGTTAGAGCGAATTGTAAAATGTCAGCATCGATATCGGCGCGTTTGGCTAATGAAACGGGAGCGGCCAGCGCTGGAGCGGCCAAAAGTGCGGTTGCTATATGTGAAAATTTCATTGTTTGTCTTGCCGTAATAATCATTGTTCTCGCATAATTTCAACTCTACTTAAGTACTTGATGCTTCTACTTCTATGGCAATACTAAAAAGATTCTCTATGTGGAGATGATGACGCCAATAATATTTTGTCATTGATGAAAATTAGGGATGACAGAAAAAACACTTGGTGTTTGCAGTTGTTTTTAGGTACTGCAAAGCTAACTATAGCAATTTCTTCGTAACGGTGGTTGCCTCACCACAGGCAAACTGTCAAAGCTCAAGTGATCTGCGGCTTGTTTTGGTCATCATCCTATTTAGGTATTCTACTCAAAATATATTGAGCCCCCATCAGTTGCTTTTTGGAATTGTTGATTTTCTTTTCGGGATAGGTCCCTTCATAATAGCTAAACCAAAAAAAGTTGGAGTGAAATCTCTCAATGTAAGGACCTTGGAATGCTCAAGACTTGAGCTGAAGCCTCTGCGCGGAAATCTCGGAATACGCAATCTTTTAGCATAACCATATGCGACACAAACGAAAATAAAAACAGACCATACCGAAGCTGTATTATGAAGTATTTTGACTATTTCCAGAAAAATTTATAATTCCTTTTGGTGTCCATAATTTTACCTTTACGAGAACAGTGACATCGCAAACCTAATTTTAAGTGGAATTCCGTACAGCTGCATGCCTGGTTATTTGCATGACATAGAAAACACAAGAGCAATCCTGGTGTCTGACTCGAGCCTTTCTGCAAAGCCTCCATTCCCCTTGCATCTACTGCTCGTTAAAAGCAATATTTGAAAAGTTCTGGGAGAAGTGACAAAGTAGGTTATTCATCAATTTTTTACGAGTAAAGTACCTAACGGGAAAAGAGGCGAAAACAGTTTTCTGTCGGCGTTGTCTTGATTAATCCGAAAGGCCCCTAAATTGTATAATAACATTATATTCTTGGCAATACCAAAAACTCTCAGGAAGCATGATCATAGTTAAAGGTTATTTTCAGCATGATCTACTCATCTTCCTAGCGTATAGAGAAGCATGTGACTATTTAGTTTACAACTAGACGATTTTTTTTCATATTTTTCTTGCTTCTTGTCCTGATTTGGATGTTAAGCCCGAGATGGCTAGGAACAAGCTCAGCGGCTTTTCGTCTTAAGGAACAAAGTATGTCTTATTAATGGTGTTTGCTTAAGCCATCTTTGAATAGAATAGGCGGCAGAGAGAGTGAACACACTACTGCGAAAAGGTGCCACTGCGATGGTTAATTTACGTCTTAATTGGAGGGCTACAGGACTTCCGAAAGTTTCCAGACATCCATAGCCAAGCACTAGGCTATAAGCTATACCATTAGGAAAAAGGTGTTTGAATTTCGAATGACATTATAACGACAAAGAGGGTCAGAACAATCGAGGTGTGCTTCTTTCCTCTTAAATAGATGAAACTGCTAAGGCCTGCGGCTAGTTCGTAGGAGTGAGCAGATATATGTTCTGTCACCTGGAGGCGGGAAGGAGGAACCTAGAAGGAACCCGTCTCCTTTTCATATTCATCAAACACGAATTTGCAGATTCTCACGACAAGCAACCTGAACTCCTCAAGTCTCACGAATCTGACAGAAATTAGGAAACAAGAACAAAACAAGATAAAACTAGCTTCATCAATAACATAATAATTCAGGTTTGGTGAGACACAGAGCGATTTTTCTACATTTATGCAGAAGAAACAAGTATCGAAGAATCCTCAATCCCTGAGATAACTTTGTTGTTAGGACAGTGTGCTGGATGAAGAACAAGAGAATTTCAGCGCGTACAATACACATTTTCGCATTTAAGAAGGTCGAAATAGCTACAGATACAGTCTACGTTTAACAGAGGTTTGAATGATTCCAAAAAAAACAACATAATTGTCCATGGTCGGACTAGCGATGCAAACAGTTCGGAACAGCCAGCCACTAGAGAATATCGCCAACTGAGTAGAACACGCTGTCAGGTTTTGCGTCTATGGACTCGGGCGCTCTTTCCCAGACATGCGGCTGTAATCTCCTTGGGCGCTAAGTTTAAGACGGGGAACAGTCCATACTACTACTTCTCTTCCTCTTGGCCTAAGCGTGCACCCCACGTAGAATGCACCCACGCTCTTACCCGAGGTGTATGGAAAGTTTCTTTTTTATCAAAATTTTCGGAGCGGGTGCCATTCGAGAGGCTTTCCACTCGGAATCTGTAGCGCAGTTTTACATTTGTGGGTCACGCGCTCATGGATAGAGTGTTTGATTGGCCCACACTTAGGAGCCATAGCATGGAGCCTTTTCCGCAGGAAACGCCTGTTTTGCCGGCCAATAGAACTGAATACCCGATGGGTAGATCTCGTTCTTATTGGTCAGAGAAAACGCAATGAGGTAAGCTCTGAGAAAAGTAGGAAAGGTTTCGCATTGATAAGGCCTTGACTCATTAACGACAATAAAGTTTTTCTGGCATTGCCAATAGTGCAGTTAAATGCGAGCCAGTAAAGGTATATATAGAGAGACGAAATGGGTTTGGCAGCCGAAGGTGGATTCGATTTAACGTCAGTTTGTCAAGATTTACAACGCTAAGAAATGTCAGCACAACCTTATGAACCAGAATTTGAGCAAGCTTACAACGAAGTTGTTTCCTCTTTGAAGGAATCAAGCTTATTTCAAAAACATCCTAAATACGAAAAGGTATTGCCTATCGTATCCGTACCAGAGAGAATCATTCAATTCAGAGTGACCTGGGAAAACGATAAGGGTGAACAAGAGGTAGCACCAGGGTTCAGAGTTCAATATAACTCTTCTAAAGGTCCTTACAAAGGTGGTCTGCGCTTTCACCCATCTGTGAATTTATCCATCTTGAAGTTTTTGGGTTTTGAACAGATCTTCAAGAACGCATTGACTGGTCAAGCACTAGGTGGTGGCAAAGGTGGTTTGAGTGTTGATCTAAAAGGTAGATCTAACAACGAAATCAGAAGAATTTGTTATGCTTTCATGAGAGAATTGAGCAGACACATTGGTCAGGACACTGATGTGCCAGCCGGTGATATTGGTGTCGGTGGCCGTGAAATTGGCTACCTATTCGGTGCATACAAAACCTACAGAAACTCTTGGGAAGGTGTGTTGACTGGTAAGGGTTTGAATTGGGGTGGATCTTTGATCAGACCAGAAGCTACCGGTTATGGTCTAGTTTACTACACCCAAGCAATGATTGACTACGCTACCAAGGGTAAGGAATCATTTGCTGGAAAGCGTGTTGCGATCTCTGGTTCAGGTAACGTTGCCCAATATGCGGCCTTGAAAGTTATCGAGCTAGGTGGTACTGTTCTATCGCTATCCGACTCCAAGGGTGC
>JAJLUF010000089.1:0-36212 GCA_030569995.1 Lachancea cidri
GTGGAAACAGCAGACTTGCCTGATCCATTAGGATCTAAAGAATCGCTCTCCCATCTACTCGACAAGCGCCGAATTCCACAGCGTGAACGATTTAAGTATTTCACGAATAGCAAGAAGTTTAACTCAAAACTCTACTTGAAAAATGTTCATCCTGATGATGCTTTTCAACAATTGACTGAGTCTTTAGATTTTCTCGACCGGTCATTACAGTCCCAGAGCGATGACTTAAAACAACTCGTTCAACAAAACTTTGTGAAGTATGTCAGATCAAAAAACAACTTAGACAGGATCTATGAACAATTCAATAATTTATCGAAAGGTGGCGATGATGAATTCGGTTTGGAAAAATTGAGTGCCACGGTTGATGAAACGATAAGAGAAACAACTCAAAGACTTAATCCTCTGATGGAGGCAAATAAGAAGTTGAAGAACTATCAATTAACAATAGCATTTGTGCAAGAAAATAAAGACTTTTTTAACTTACCTCGGGTTTTGAAGAGTTGCCTCAATAATAAAGACTACACAAATCTACTTTTCGAATACACGAGAGCCCAGCATCAGTACCATGAATTATTGTCGGCTAGTGGAGCTTCCCCAATCCTTGAACGAATTTGGAATGAGGTAGAAAATACAGTGGATATGTACCGCAAATTTACATGGGAAATGCTCATATCGGGGAGATCAGATGAAACGCAGGAGCATTTTTTACCTTTGATCTCGAAACTGCTAGATTTAAAAGTCGAAGATAATCCAATTATTAGTTGGATAAATACGAGACTTGACGGATTTGAATCAAAGCTAGCTGAAATTTGCGAGCAAATTCTCTCCAAAGTTATTCATGCCCAACAAAATATTCTCAAAGATGGTGCAGATGATGCAGTGGATCTCTCTTTCTATCTGTTTATCAATACTTTTACTGATCAAAGGCCGAGCGGGGGCAGTGATAGCCTGGTATCCACAAATATGATGGCGACAAAAAACCACGGACTAACTGATACCCCAGTGATCATCGAAATGTGGTTATTGATTCTGAAATTCATTGGCTCTATTTCTGTACAATCTAATAGGTTTGTCGAGTTTTGGGAGCACGTCGAGAAATTTCTAGATGGGACATATCAAACATCATTGATTAATGACAAAAGAAAAGATAATATCTTAAACGCAGACATCGAAACTCGAGATAATTATCGGACATTTTTAGAGTTGGAAGAGTACCAAATTCGAGAAGTCAGAAACCGCGGTGAACTTCTTGTTAAACATCTCAGTGACAGGCTGCTTTCTTTTTTTCTTGCTTCCCAAGATTCGTTGAGTAAGAATGAAAAAATTGAAAAGGAGACAGGGTCGCCACATGATTACGGATTCATTCCGCCTAAGTCGAATGGGTTAGGATGTCTTAGATACTTGCCGAGAATTGTTGAACCTATTTTAAAGTTTACTAATGAGTTAGCGCAGTTGAGTATCAGTTCAAACACAGTTGAAATATTAAGGAAACTCGATTCCATTATTCTAGATCGTTGCATTTCGGCAATTTCCTCCACAAAACTGAGGGATATTTCTGAATTTCACACTCTTGAGAATTGGTCCGTATTCCGTACCTTCGGAGAACAGGAATATGGGGTCACTCAATTTCCAGAGATTGTTCGTTCCTTTCAGAAATTCAGCATCAAAACTATTAGAGATATGCTGTTCTCATTCGAGAAATTGCCTGTGCTAAATGGAATCTACATTGTAACTCACCCTTCAAAGCAACTGTTGACAGGAATTGAGGTTCAGCAGATTATTTCAATGGAAGCCGTGCTCGAGTCGACCCTTAAAGATGCTGCTAAAGACAAGGATAATCCAAGAAACCCTCGTACTATTTTAACACTAACAAACTTGCAATATATTCGTGAACAAATTTTTCCCGAGGTATTGCAATACTTCGATGAATCCTTTGAGTGGCACCTAAGTCAAAAGAATCTTGAAATTTTTGCTTTGCTTGCTAAGATGGAATCTTCCATATTTGGTAATTATTTATCAGATCTAAAAGTAAATTTGAGAGACATCCTCGAAGACAAATTCCACGAAATAAACTGGTCCACTTACACATCGCATTCTTTCCGAGCAGGGGATTACGTTATCGAAGCATTAATGATCCTCGTTACCGTTCACAGCGAATGCTTCAGAATAGGCCCTCAGCTTATCAGCAGAATTATAAAAGAAACCCAGATATTCATTTCCAAGTATTTATTCGAGGCGTTTAAGCCATACATTGGTAATGTTTCATCTGATGGGTTGCTTCAAGTTACAGTGGATTTGCAATTCTTTCAAAGAGTGCTGGATAAACTGCTTGAACGGGAAACGGAGGCCACGCTTTTGGCCTGCTTACAGAATTGTTTCGAAAATGATGTTTCCAGAATGCAAAGGTGCATTAAAGAGACCGAACCTATTGTAACATCAAATTTGAATAGAACAAGTGTGCAATTCGCATCGTTTAGACAGTAGATCAAGTTAAGTACCATTTTATCTATCGCTATCGGTTAGTACGATATTAAAAGTTGTCCTATTCATTGTAGCTAGCTTCATCAATCTGACAAAACTCATCCATGTCAATTCTTATTTCATTGTGCCCCCTCTTGAGGTCGTCGTATAACTTGTTGATTTCCTCTTGAAGTACTGTAGCCTCTTTCAGCAGTTCGTCGATACTCATATCGCAGTTTCGATCCCCTGACAGAGGAAGCATTTGTGGCGAAGCCTGATCGGGTGCTCCTTCTGGGAACTGTTGGGATCTTCCAGATAGAGTGTCTTCATTAGCAAACCCTTTCATTTGATTGGCTTTCTCCGCTTTCATACAAGCCACCTGTTAGTGCATGATATTATTTTTTTCTGAAGAATGATTCGGCATATTAACATGAAATAAGATTGGAAAGATTATCATTATCCTCTGACAAAAATAAAAAGATTATTCTCGCTACAAGTTGCAAAAAATAATATTCCTCATAACTCTCCACAATATTATGAGCTATTGTACACAACTTTATGTATATTTCACTTTGCCTTGTACATAATATAACCTTTTTGGAACTAGTGTTCACCTCGCTTCCTTAATGACGCTACGTGGTAGAGTGGGTAAATATTTTGCTTAGTCACATTAGCAATAGAATTACTCTTAAGAGTTTCCACAATTAAATTGTTGAATAGCTGGCTTTTTACATGATCAATCGAGAATTTTTCGTCTTTGCATGCTATAAATACAACAAAATCCTTATCATCAGAGTCGCGATTATCTAAAGTCGCAATAAGTTCACCAGCTGCTTCAGCACACGTTAACGAAATGATATTGTAAGGCAGTTCTAGAACTTGGGTTAAAGATATCTTGCCAGTATCGCGATCGACACTACAAAAAATGACGGCTTTAGTAGCCTCCACAAAGAAAGCAATGAAAGGAAAAGAATCAAAAGTTACGATATCTGCAACAGAATACTCGATCAGATCCGCTTTTTCATTTTGGAATCTTTCAGGGGCCAGATGTGCGTCAGTTAAGTACGGCTTGACAATTTCGCCAAAACTGAAAGTGTGCAAAAGATTTCCTGTTTGCCAATTCCATGAGTAAATGAAACTGTCACCTCCAGCACTAAAGAGAAGTTCGGGACTCCACACAGGTAAACACAAAGTAGATATGAATTCCTTGTGACCAAATAGCCATTTGTCGATAACAAAACTCTGTGGAAAATGCGTTATCCGGATATGTTCATCTCGGTCAGATGTGAAGATGTACTGCTTTCCATCTGAATCAATCGCGACTTCCACGTCAGTCAGTAAGGAAACGTGACCTAAAGTAGGTTCCAAGGCAGCTAATGGTTGAAGGTCATTTATGTCGAATGAATAAAGATCCCCAAACTTGTCAGCAACGATCAACTGTTTATCGTCCATTGATGTTGTGATGGCATTAGGCCTCTTTGGCAGTACTTGCCTTTTCACAAGTTTCAAACAATTGATGTCATCGCTAAGATCGATCTTGAACATAACAACAGCTTTATCGGAGTCTGTGCAAGCAAATAGCCATGTGTCGTCGCGTGACAACTTGAGATTTCTTATGTACTGGTAGACAGTGGGAGCACCCTGACCTGGTTTAGGGATTTTGGCTTCCTTGTGTACTTGGTTCTGTGCTTCGCCTTCGTTAGTTTTCGAGCGTTTTGCTACGTTCTCGTCCAATTGTCTTTGTTGCTCCTTATCCACTTTTTCTTTGATAGAAGGTGTGGTGTCTAAATCATCTATCCATTCACCAGCAAAAGTGAATCCAACACCAGAACCCTTCCGCTGATAAACTTGAATCATGTTTTTGATCACAAAAAATAATAGCGTTCCATCTGCATTTGATGTAATTGCTTGAAAAGGGTGTATCATTTTGATGTGTTAGTGACGTTCATTATACAGAGCTGCGCGCTCATCTCATCTCATCTCATCTCAACAAATCACCATCGAGAAAATTTTCATATCATCATTTACGAAAATACGGGCTCAAAACCTTTGATTAGGAAATATGACGATCGACCACACATCCAGCGAGTTTCAGTTGTTGCCCCGTTGTATGCTCGGGTAATTTAGCTGGCTTGTAGTCTCCCAGCTTTTATTCTTCTTTGATTGCAAATTTCTTTTATTTGGCTTTCTGACCAACTTTTGAATAACGATGAATATTGAAAAAGTACTTGATTCACATACCATTTCTGACATTAGATTGAAGAGATGAGTTACTCGCATATCAAAGATGGATGGTTTACAGAATTGAGTGAAAAGAACTTTCCAGGCCAGGGGATGTCTCTAAAGGTGGAAAAGGTCTTATACCATTCACAAAGCGAGTTCCAGGACGTCTTGGTCTTCAAGAGTACCAATCACGGAAATGTACTCGTCCTAGATGGAATCATCCAGGCGACGGAAAGAGATGAGTTCGCTTACCAGGAGATGATAGCCCATATACCACTTTTTGCGCACAAGGATCCTCGCAAGGTATTAGTTATTGGTGGTGGGGATGGGGGAGTTATCAGAGAGGTAGTCAAGCACGCATCTGTCGAAAGTGCAACTTTGATAGAGATCGATGAGATGGTTATTAAATTATCGAAGAAGTATTTGCCTGGAATGGCGTCATCTTTTGATAATTCTCGAGTCCAAGTGAAACTGCTGGATGGATTCCAATATTTACGCGATACTGCTCTGCGAAGTGAACGTTATGATGTGATCATAACTGATTCTTCCGATCCAGATGGGCCTGCAGAAGCTTTCTTCCAAAAAGAATATTTTGAACTGCTATACAATGCACTAAATGATGGCGGTATTGTCATTGCCCAGGCCTCTGAAAACGTTTGGCTCAATATCCAGTATATTCGAAACCTGATTGACACAGCAAGATCCGTATTTCCAAAGGCTCATTATTGTTATACAACTGTTCCAACCTATACTTCTGGCCAACTTGGTCTAATCATTTGTTCAAAAAATGCATGCACCGATTTGCAAAATCCTGTTCGTCTTCCATCAAGCGAGTTGCAATCTCAGCTCAAATACTATAATCCAAAGATACATTCCGCTGCATTTGTTTTACCCACCTGGGCTAACCTCAGAATCAATGGAGGACACAGAAATTAACATCATGTGCAATTTATAGAGTAAAATTCGTTTATCCAAAAATATCATCAATAGCAGACCTTTTCTTCTTGCTCTTCTTCTTGCCTTTCAAACTTTTAGAACTCTTTAACGTAGATTTAACCTCTTTTGATGGTGAGCTAATAGCAGCCACGGAATCTTCGAACACTTCTTCGCCTAATTCTTCACCGTTCCCTATCTGCCACTGCGATTCAGAGATGGGCACTGCTTTGTCTGATAGACTCTTCACGCAACCAAGGGAGATGAATCGTTCTTGAAATATCCGAGCAGTATCGGAATAAAGTGAATAAACTCGTGCTAAGAGTCCTATTAAGACGACACCCAAAGTAACAAACTGCCCCAATGCGATAATCCCATTGAAACCATAATACATCTTTGATTTTTGTTTTTTACTGAAGCGATTAAGTAAAGAGAATAGCCTTGTATCACCCCTCCCTGTTGGCTTGCGTTTTTCAAGCAGTTCTAGGACTTGCGCAACGCTCCTTTTGAACTCACTGAACTGTCTCCACCAAATAGCAGCCCTGTGCTGATTCTTGTTTCTATGAAAAATGATATGAATCAGTCGGTACTCCTGATAAAGCTTTTCACGTATATCATCTATATTTTCATTCATTTCTCTATAAGTCTTTATGTGATGACATGACGGTTTCGAGATTTTTCACAAACATTGAAGTGAGGCTTATTAAAGTTTGTGCAAATTGAAACGACTTAAAAGATAGAGGATTGTGCAGTATATCTCTGTCTAAAATAGAGTTCCCAATTTTGCTTGTTGACATCCCTTCAATTTCGTTTTTATTGCTAGCCACAGACGTTAAAGTGACTAAACCAAAGTACAAAAGTAGATTACGTCGAAAACTTCGAGTTTGAGTTTGAGATAATTACTCCTATTGATATTTTGAAAGCTACGAAAGTAAGTATGCCTTATGATAGACCTCCGCTGCCCTTACCTGTAACCAAAAGTGCTATTTACGAGCGCCCGCCAGTGCCACCGCCATACACGGAGGGAAGTGAAGATTTATCTCAGCCAAATTCACCACCGCCATTACCACCAAGACATCCTGCAGATCGTCTCGTAATTACAAGACCATCTCACCAAGCAACTACTAACGTACCAAATTTACTCGTTAAAGAAGATTCTGAATCAGATTCTGAGATGTTGCCCTCAATTGACACCAACAATATCTTTTCCTCTCCTATTTCAACAAATGAACCACTGGACATGTTCTCTAGGGCTGTTCATCCAGTTCCAATTCCTTCGGATACCTGGACTTTCGGTAAAGCGGTGCCCACGAACAAATTCTACGGTAACATGATGCTTGCCGATCAAACTAACCCTGTTTGGACTCATCCGTATTCCTTATGGCTTACAAGAGGTTGCTATTTTGGTGTATCTGTTTCATACACGACTGCTAGTCAACGCGTGTTTGGCTCCCAATCTCCTCCCCAATATTATTTCGCTCCGACCGGCATTCAGTCAATTGTTTTCAGTTCGAAAGACATTGCTTCTCCAAGTGAACTGACGTTAGGTTTTACGAACATAACTCATCTCTCAGTTCTCGTCCAGTTAAAAAAGAGTGATACCCAGTTCATTTCATTTCCTTTAGTCCAAGGAATGGGGTTTGTAACTGCAGTCTATCATAATTTAATACCTAGATTATTTTCCGCTGTTGGGTTCCGGCGAATGACTGCTTTGAGTTCACCTCGATTTGGAATACAAAAGTATAAACTTGACTTAAATAATGGAGTGTGTTGGATGCTATATGTTACTGTCCCAACTGGTCAGTATCTATCTTTGGCTTTAGAAGGTGAGAATGTCATTGTGGGAAATCGAAGGGTCAATGATTGTGTGTTTCAAATTGTGGCGGACACGAATCCAGCCATCGATGTAGCTGCGGGATGCTTCCCTATTTCCTGCAAGTTATCTGGTTTTACTAGAGGTTCAAAAGGAAGCTATAAGTTGACTTATGTGACAAGTGGGTCTTCGAACGGAGGGAAAACCTTAATGTATGCTTTACCCCATCAAGTGCAAAGCTTCAGCGCAAGTATGAGGAACAAGAGAATCAACTCACTGTTAGACTCAACTGTGTACGGGAAAATGGTAGGGTATATCACCGACGTGTTTGACATGGAGGTGGTGATTCCTTCAAAATTAGGATTTGACCCATTCTCTACCATTCAAGGTAAAAGTGGGCCTTCATATTCAGTTGATGTTTTGAGGTCCATCAAGTCAGCCGCATCCCAAGAAGTTATGGCTAACGTCGTGGATGAGTCCAATTTGGATTCAATGTATTTTGCTGGGAAAGCCTTGGCCAAGTACGCATGGATTTTATACTGCTGTCAGTATGTTCTTAAGGATAAATCACTAGTGTCGATTTTAATGCCAAAGCTTAAAGAAGCATTCAAGAGGTTCGTTTCAAACAAACAGAAGCTGCCTTTGAAATATGATACAACTTGGGGAGGTATTATTTCATCGGGATCAAGTTCTCAAGACTTTGGGAACTCACATTACAATGATCACCATTTCCATTATGCATACCACATTATAACAGCGGCAATATTAGCCAAAGTGGATAGAGACTCGGACAACGGAAATTGGTTACCCCAGAATAGGCACTGGGTTGAAAATTTAATCAGAGATTTTTCTAATCCTAACGAATCTGATCCCTATTTTCCTGAATTCAGATCGTTTGACTGGTTTGCTGGACATTCATGGGCAAAAGGACTCTTTCCTAGTGGTGACGGAAAAGATCAAGAGTCCAGCTCTGAGGACGCAAACGCAGCATATGCATTAAAATTGTGGGGTAGTGTTGCGGGATGCTCTAATTTGGAAAGCATTGGCCTTCTTGAACTAGGCATCATGAAAGTTTCCAATAATAGTTACTTTTTATACTCAGATGACAACACTACGCAGCCCTTGAGTTTTATACCTAACAAGGTAAGTGGGATTTTCTTTGAAAACAAAATTGACCATACAACATACTTTGGAAACAAGCTGATTTACATCCAGATGATTCACGCAATTCCTATTACACCTGCTTCCTCATTTATCAGGACTCCAACCTTTGTTGAGCAAGAATGGAAACAAATGTTGGAAGCCATCGCGGACGATGTAACCGATGGTTGGAAGGGTATATTGATGCTGAATGCCGCACTTTTTGACCCTAAGTTGTCTTACACTTTCTTTGACAATGAGAACTTTACTAGCAATTATTTGGATGACGGCCAGAGTAGGACCTGGTCACTAACGTATTCTGGAGTATTCGCATGACCTTCTTAAGACGGTAAAGGTGTTATTTTCTTTCACCAGTTGGTTCGGAAACCCTCCAGATTGTTAATAAAAGAGATGAGCTAATCCCGGTTAATGAATATGCTGCCTATATTTGAGTCAAGCATCAGAATGTGCTAAGCTGGAATTGTAATAAGTAAGACAGTATATAGTATATTTCGTAAATTATGATTCAACGCAGGGTTCGATTATCATTGCCTGGAATGCTTTTCGAGGAGAACGAAGTTTCAAGTAGGAATCAGGTATCTATCGTTAGACACATCGGTGGGAGAGTGATGTCTGACCTAGTCGAGTTACAAAGGAACTGTAAGTTGGATTACCCTCATTACAAAAACAATATTTCATGGCTTAAACTAACAATCAATTAGACATTATCTCTTATATCAATGAGGTGCAAACTGAACATAACCTCAAGTTTCTCGTGATTGATGAAACTGTGGAGCAATTACTTGATTATTTATTTGTCGAGCGTAATGAGCTTTTGAGCATCGTGACCGCGGTGGACAGAATTGATTCTACGAAGAGAAAAGGGCAGCCATCGGTAGAGGCAGTATACCTATTGCACCCGACCAAATTCAACATCAACTGCATGGACGCTGATTTCAGTAATAGACCACCTAAGTATAAAAGAGCTCATATCAGGTTTTTGCCGGGCTTTGAAGAGCATCTAGTCAAATTTTTCCATTCAAAGAGATACCTTCCCCAATATATTGGTAGTTTGACAGAAGTGAAGTGTGCATTCATGCCAAAGGAATCCCAGTATTTCGAAACGATGAATATCGACCAGCCACTACAAATATATTTCAATAAGAGCTGCATTGATTTAGTAGAAAGAAATATCAAGAGGACGGTTCAAAGTTTACTAAACTTATGCATTGTTACTGGTGAATATCCTGTCATTAGATACTCAGAGCCGTCTCCGGAATTATATGCAGCAACACCAGCCACAATTTTAGCTAAAAAAGTTGCATTTGAATTCCAGGAAGCACTGGATGACTATGCACGTAAAGATGAAAGTTTTCCACCACCATCTGCCAGGCCGAGATCCGTTTTCATAATAACCGACCGTTCATTAGACCTCTTCACGCTTGTGCTTCATGATTTTTCTTACCAGGCCATGTCGTATGATGTAGTGCCAGAGGTTGACACTCGTGCAGATACTTACCATTATAAAACGGAAAATGAAAAGGGAGAAGAGGAAGAAAAAGTTGGCAAGCTAATTGACTTGTTAGATCCAGATTGGGTAGAGCTAAAACATCAGCATATTATTGATGCTAGTGAGTATCTGACAGCCAAGGTGAATGAATTGATTGCAAAAAACCCCCTTCTAGTTGATCGGACAACTATTAAGACCACTACAGACTTACTGAGCGTCGTCGCTCATTTAAAGGATTTCGATGAAGATAGGCGAAGGATTATTCTACATAGAACCCTAATTGATCAATGCCTATCTATAAATGATCAAAGACACTTGGCGGAATTAGCAGATTTCGAGCAGAATTTGGCTGGTTTTGGACATGACGCCAATGGGGACAAGTGCAAAAATCTAACTGAAGATCTATTGGAAGTTCTCTTAAGCAAAGATGCAAATGTTACAGACAAAATCCGCTACATAATATCTTATGCTCTATATCGAGGAGGATTGATTGAACTAGATTTCATCAAGCTTCTTTCTTTCATTGGCATCAATTCTGGCCATACTTTTTTCAAGCATTTTATGACCCTGTTCAAAAACTTCCAGTGCATAGGTTTTAAATTAATTAAGGAAAATCCCAAGGATAAACCCTTTAAGAAAGACTGGCATCATGAAACAATTGTAAACGATCCAAACGTTTACAACACTTCTAGATTTATACCATGTGCGGGAAACATTTTATCGAAAGTTATTACTAATCCATTATTGTTGAGCGAAGAAGTCTTTCCATATGTGAAGGACAAACCCATAGACGTGGTAGAGACTGACTCAACGGATATCACAGGATTTGCATACTCCTCGACATCTTTAAGAAATCCAAGACATAAGGCGTCCTGGACCAGAAATATGTCGCAGTTCAAGGCACCTAGACAGAGGTTCTTTTATTATGTTGTGGGAGGAATTACTTACCCTGAGATTATGGCAGCATATTTACAATCTCGTCTGAAGAACCGAGATGTCTTCATAGGCAGTGATAGCATATTGAATCCCCTTGATGTAATGCAAGGTATTGAGAAGTTATCTGAGCCACGCGAGCACCTTTCCCTCAAAGACGATTTGCAGGAGAAAGAAAAAGTCCCCGAACATCTTTTTGATCGTGCTGTGACAGCTCCAGTCGTCAATCAACACGTTCATACAGTGTCCCACCAAAGAAGTGATAATGACGCAAAACCCCATATGCCGGCTCCTGAACCTGTTGAAGGAAAAGGGAAAAAGCGTAATAAGCTTGCTAAATTTCTAAGATCAAAATAAGCAGTTTGAAAGCCTCATGTATATTAGTGACGAAAATTTAACATATGTACTCATTCCCCATTTTAACTTTTCTATAAATCGTGTTTTTTGGCTACGTTCTCCATTTTTCGTAAAGCCTTTGGAGGTTTTGATCGTGTGTCTCCTCGTCTGCCTTTATTACCTTGGCGAGGAGGTAAAGTTCCCGAACGGGACTTTTTCAGTTCGGTTGGTGGTCTATTATCGGCCTGTATGATTGATGAAAAGGACGGCACTGGTGCCTGTTGATAGAAGGCATAACTCATTGGTTGCGTTGCTGAATATCCTCTTCCTGGACAATCATACAATTGTGTGCCGGAGGAAGTACCATGGGGCGCAGGTGACGGATAAGGACTTTGAGGCAAGTTCAAGGGTATATGTTGATTATAGTTATTGACCAAAGTTTGAGATAGAGCATTTTCTGAGGTCGAATTTAAGGCAGATGGGTGATGGGCACTTTCGTTGGTTTCGTAGTACACTGGATTTGAACCCATTTCTTGGTGAAGACTTGATGTGTCTGTGCCAGAAGGATTCTCTATTGCCATTCGTCCCAAATCGACACCAGACTTTTTCTGCCGTTCATTTGCATGTACGCTCATTTGAGATTGAACTGGCCCGGAAGGTAAAGCATTATGTGGAGGCAAATTTCGCTGTTCCAAAACACTATGATCCCCATTTAACAGCGACTTCACGATTTCTGTGTTTCGCATGGCATTTTCTATTAATTTTTTACCCTTATGAACATGCTTAATTTGATGGCTGCCTTTGTCGTTGTTCAATTCTTTGGATATTAGCTTATCCATAGTGAACTGCCGCTCTTCATGTGTATCTGCTATTGGCGTCTCTTCCCTATCTGCTGGTTCTGAGTCATCCATTTGAGGTGGTTCGGTGCTGCTATGTTTAAATGCTACCCCGGCCATCTTTAAAACACTATAGTCCATACACATAGTTTCCAGATACTCTTTATCGACTCTGTCGAGCCTACCTATACTGTAATTTCTCTCATTGTTTTTATGTTTAATTGCAGCTGCCCTAAGTCGGCGTTCCACTACTAGCCTCCTGGCGCTGAACTCATCTGAGCATTGCTCAGCAACCTTCCTGTCCCTAAAATCCAGCAATTTCTGCACTTGTATTGCCCTATCAGGGGATTCCTGCATGATCAATATGTGAGCTCAATATGACTTTAAGCCTATATGACAAGGCGACGGAATCGATGCGCTTTTTATTTGATTTTCAGAAACCTTATTTAGATAAAGCTACAAAAAAAAATTTGTGAATACTAAGAACTAATCTGAAGTCCTAGAAGCCTCTTCTTACCAGAGTGGTCATATACAGCTTCAACTGGGCAATACTCTATGCTAACAAAGTCCTCACATATCTCCTTAAAATCTGTGCTGTAGAATAAAATAATATGGTGAGAATGATATCTCTTTAAGACTGTTGATAGCTCACCAGTTGAATCCAAGAATAACGTGACGAAAATTCTACTATCTTTAAAACGGCTCACAATACTTCTGAATGCTACTTTGTCATCGTGTAAAGTATTAGGATGAGAGATGTTGTCTTTGCCCTTTTCAGTGTCTTCATCATCTTCAAAATCTTCAGAATCCTCGGGCCGTGAGAATGTGGTATTACAAGCAATGCCACCCCACTCACATAATGCCTCACGTGGCAAAGCAGAAACCTTTACTATAATTAAGCATCCAGTTCCATCCTGATCTTTACTGGCCTGCCATTCGGAGCCTGTGCATAACTGATTACAATATTGGAACCATGTTTGAGCGACAATGGGTACCATAGAATTTTGCGACACGTAACAAACCATTGAGAGTTGATATTTCGCATTTATAGTAGTTTTAATGGTGTGAAAGTGACGAAGTGAAAGCACACTTTGAAGGGTCGCCGTTACATGAAAATCATTAGAGTCCTCTGGCATACACATTTTTTCTGGTATTAGTGCAATTTGCCCGCTTATGTAGCAGATTTTATTATCGTCTTTGTTACTCCAGATAGCCTGGGAATATGGCCCAATATTACATGGAGCCCAATAAGACCTTCCTTGCACATGTAAACCACTTTTGCTCTCATTCGAAAATGGTTTACATGAATCACTTAACTGTTCAGAGGCATCTACAATAACAGATAGCTGAAGTGGACAATCCTCCCCAACTAGATTACTTTCAATACAGGATCTAGATGGGGGAAGAGGCCCAATTTTCATGACATCGAAGAAATCATTGTAAATTTTGTTTATTTCTCCGAAATTGGATATATCATGCAATAGCAGAGAAGAAGACAGGACCTGAGATGGGAGTAGAGATCTCTTGGAAAGAGCGCTCCGTAAATTATCAAAAACATCACGGCATTTTTCCTCTAATGAGCCCCCGCAGCGTGGCCTGAGGTTTACAATGTGAATTTTCTCACCGATTTTATCGATAGCCATTTTTGGTTTATGTAGTGCTTCTGTCACATCAATTTTTTTCGTAACCATGTCTTGCCCATCGTTGACTTTCAAAAGCTCCTCATAAAGGTTCGCCCATTCGGTGTTGAGTAAGGGGGGGATAGGTAGTTCTTCAAGCAAAGTACTGATGGGCGCTTCGATGGAACGCTTGATAAACTCGACCTTAAAACGTGTACTATATACCCCAGCACTCCCTTCCGAAGGCAAATCTTCTTGCTCTGTAATCTTCAAAAACCCATTTACGAAGAAAGGTGAGTCCAAGACCATTGACTCAAATTCACCACCCTCGCCACAGATGTGGACATCGTACATTTGGTTTAATCTTTGCAATGTTGGGAAGATCTCAGGTAATGATTTTCCCAAATGACGATTATCAAGGCCAATGGCCGCCACCTTTATGATCCTAGCGTCCATTTTTGGTTCATTCTTATCGCTATCAGTTTTGGACATGGAACACATTTCACTCATCAATTCATATTGATTTCTTTGCCACAAGTAACTCAGTGAGGTCAAGCCCAATCTGCTACAAACGTCCTCTACTCTCGTACGTTGATAAGATGATAAAATAGCACCGGCATTAACTGCTTCAATATCCGGAATTTTGTTCTTTACCTCTTTCAATAATTGATATAGATCTTCAATTTCATCATCCTCAGTACGAGAATAATTCAATGATACGTTCTTCGACCCAAGAGGACTGATTGACTTCCTGAATAATGGTAGTCCGGTGCATTCTTCGTAGGATGATATTATGTCGTGACCAACTGTTTGAAACATAAAACTATCCAACTCCTGTTGCGACTCATCCACAGGATGTAGATTGGCCAGTGCTACTAGTTCATGGCCTTGACGAATGCTATGAAGAATGCTATAACATGAATCCTTACCGCCGGAGACTAATGCAACAAACTTCATCCCGAATATATATTCAAGAGGTTCAGTTCTGATAAAAGTTTTTTGAGCTTCTATGAGTCGATCATGGCGATTTTAAACTTTTTGAATAATGAAGAAACTGAGGATCTGCGTTCAACTACAAAAATAAGTGAAAGTAATCATAATCCAGTCACGTTTGAAGAAGCTTATTTGTTTCAATTTATGCCTATTTACCACCAATTTTATGTGTCTCTCAAATCTTCTGATTCCTAGTTCCCAGCAGTTTCCTTCCGAGAGGATGAATTTCGCCGCACAAATTGTTTAAATTAGTTATTTTATAAAGCATAAGAATCAATGATATCATAATGAGGACCTCTTAAGGAGACCAGTTTTCCCCGAATCCAATTATTGGATGTGAAGAAATGTTTTAGTGACAGCTTTAACTAACGGCCAGCCATTGTCGGCTCTCACAGCATCCCCATTCTCCTGTAACCTTCTCATGAGATAATCTTTGGTTTCCAATGGTGGCCCCCAAGGAACATATTTTATTATATTCCTGGCGCCATGGTTAACAATCAAGTCGTGAGTCACATTATCGGACATGCCTAGTAGTTGACCAAGCACAACGTTTGCCTTGCCGACATTCCCCTCTTTACCTTCCAGCATTTTAGTCGCAAGCATTTGCGATTTGTAATTGTGGGAGGCAACAACCAAATGACCATAGGTAGATTTTTGACCCTTTTCAAGCAGATCTTCAATGACCTTTGTCATTACAGTGTTGTAGTTTTTATCAGTTCCTTCTTGGTTAGGGTAGATGATTGTATCACGGTTTGCTTCAGAATGAATGTAAGCACCACGGACGATCTTTAGACCTAACTTGTAGCCCTCCTTCTCGGCCCTGGTGTACTCTTTAGCTAAATCACTAGCAGAATCCGTTAAATATAGCTGCCAAGTTCCAATACAGGAAATGAGAGGAGAAGACTTTGGGTTAAATTTGGAGAATAGGATTCTTTGCAACTCATACACACCTCCCTTCTGCAAATCATACTTTTCTGCATCAATGGTGGATACAAAGAAAGGAGTTTTTCTGCCAGGATATTTCTTTGCGAATTCTTGGTTAAGTTTGAATACTTCCTCTGTGATAGCCGAACAATTCTGGATCAAAGCATCACGTTGTTTCTCCCAACCAGGGTTTTGGAAGTTCAACAAAACTTCGTATGGATTAGCAACCAAAGCAGATGGTTTTAAAGCAATGTAACCGGGAGGAATACTGTTAACATCCTTCGCTGTGGATAATTGTTGCTCCAGGTTTGGCTTCAAAATTTCATGGATGGAAGCAATTGTTTCCTTGACAATGTAATTGATATCAATGTTTTTTACACCTTCAGCGTCTTCTATCGTTAAAGAAAGCATCATGTTGTTGATATTACGTTTTTGTAATCTTTTCCCAGTTTCCCTAACTTGTTCAAAGTTTTCCCCACCACAGTATAAAGATGACACCATCAACTTCATTAGCCATACTGGAACCAAAGGAAACATCTTGATGACGAGATCCAATATGGGTTTGTTTATACTGGCAATACCAATCACGCCGAGTGAAAACAGTTCACTTTTCGAAAGTGTCTTTAGATGGGCGTCCGTTGTAGGAGTCTTAAAGGACATTGAAGAAACAGTAGAAGGAGTTTCCACCATCATGGTAGCATTTTTAGAACTTGTTTGACTGACGAAGTTCCTGAGCATTAATCCTCGGGAACAAGGAAATCTTTTGGCTGCTTGATAGCAAGATGTAGTCTTAGGTAACATCATTTTTGTATTGAACTCTATCTTCTTCGACGATGTACTAAGAACTCGTTAATGAAATTGATACAGGAATGGGAACTCTTAAAATTTTTACTCCTTATTTATATGTTAGATTACGGTTTGTATGAGGACTATCGGAATTCTTTATCCATCTCTACAACGTCGATTGATAAATGTTATTACTTGCCGTTAACTGCTAAAGCCCGGAAAGCCATTTCCGCTATTCGTATGAAGGAATGATAGGAATTCGTATTCCGATGATATCAAAGAAATAATGCAGATTTGAGTGTGTGCCTTCGGCTCTATTCAAACTGAAATTCCTCGAGCATGGCAGGCGGGATGGTAGTGTTCGAGAAGTCGATTGGAGCCGGTTCTTCCACGATTAAGGGTAGACGTGGACTTTTACCTAAATATTGAAGTAAAGTATGTTGATAGATGCAAGATTCGTATGCGTCTTTTTCCTCAAGAAGTTGTTCTTCTAAATGGCACATTTCAAGCTCTAAAGGGTTATCGAGCTGTTCAAAGACGTCTTCTTCAATAAATGATGAAAGAGTACGTTTCTTCTTGTTCATGTTGTGTAATTTCTTGTGAAGAGCATTCACATGTTGCACGTGACCTTTTTTGTCCAATTGATAGTAGGGCCTCAGAGATTCGGCATCACTCTCCGCTCCAGCCATGAGTGTTGGTATTACACCCATAGCTATATTTTTGCTCTTAAAGAGCTTGCCGTGTTCGTATTGAAGATTGAACTTTCCTAAGGTGGCCAATACGGTATCGGCCAGTGTTGGAGCGAGATGACCCTCTAGTCGCATTGTGCTTATGCCCTTCAAGACGTCCTCCTTTGAAATTACATGCGGCAGTTCACCCTTGCTTGTAGTAATGACGACATCATCTTCATTAATTTGATCGGTAGTCTCGTCGCAAATATAGCGTTGATCCAGCTGCTTCTGTAGCATACTCAACAGTTCTTGCTCGTTATTCAGAAGTTCCTTAGAAATGTGTTTGTCTTCCAAATTAGGAAGCACAGAGTACCATAGAAGTTTCCGCGTGTATGTTTCCAAGCTTTTATATAGATATTCGGCCGCTTCCACTGACAATTGAGGAGGGATCTTACATGCAGGATGGTATTCCTGAATACCATGCTTTGAATAAATGGGGAGCCACCTTTTATTCCAATTACCCATGTCAATTAGAGCGCCCGGGGAATCATTCACTTTATCCACAGCTTCTTGCGTATTTTGGTTGAGTCTAAGGCACATCTCTTCTTCTAGTTGTACAAAAACTTCGTCCATCTCATACGCAATTGGAAAATTTCTTTTAGCTAGGATTCCTCCATGCCTCTTGGTGTTAAGCCTTTTCAACTCATTCAAATTTCGCTGTAAAACTTGATGGTATGCAATAATTTCGAATTTCGATTTTGATGGTATTTGCGCATGCCAATCATCTAATTGATGGATTGAGCATCGCGATAGGTAGTGAAAAAAAAGCTGCTTTTCTTGCGCTGTCCACAAAGAACCCATATAGAAGTCATCTCTTATTTGTTCATCATCCTCATCACTTGAAGAGTCATAGATTCGATTTTTTGTGGTATCTTCTTCGAGCCATTTTACTTTGCTGTCAATATGCACTCGAGAGTCATTGAGATCCCGATTTGAGCTTAAGGGATCTATGAAAACGGTTGCTTCATTGTCAAAAATATCATAGTATGCCTCTAGTATGCTACCATCTTTGGCATCCATATTCTTACTATGATGTCCTTTTCTATGTAGCTATGTATCGTTGATATTGATGTGAAAAATTTGAAGTGCTCATCTTCACATTTCAATTGATAATTAATTACCTTATTCCGATACCAGACCTACATCGACGCTACATCGTCACCAACAAAACGATGCTCTCAATTTGCTCCTGCCGACTTCTGCGAACGCAAAAGACAAATTCAAGAGCACACGTTGGGTGTCTATTGACCAATCTAGTGTTTCAAAGACTTTATTCTTCATCTGATGACACAACATCCAATTTAGGGCCTCTATCACAGCCTACAAGCATAAAAAACACTAGAGGGAAGAAGCTGCAACCAGAAAAGGCAACATTTGTTGTCTTAAACCCAAAGGAAGCTGGAATTTTCAAGAAGAAAAGGATACCAGGTTTCTTTAAACCTCATAATAGACTGAAAGAGCGACTGAGTGTACTAGAAGGTGTTGAAATTGGTGAAAATGGTGCCCAACTAGAGAAGCCATCAAGTGAGATACTGCAAGAAATAGAATCACAAAGAAGAAAATTACTGGTATTCAAAAGCTCTGTTTCTAAAGAGCAGGCCGTGAAATCCATTCGGGATTTGAGACCCTCCGACGAGTCCAAAATAATGTCATCTAAAAGATATCAACAACTCAAGGGACTTCTGGAGATGGCTTACACAATACCGCAACTCAAAGAATACGTCAAACAATATCACGGTGTTGCCATCAGTAAATCTATACCAAAGAAGAAACTCATACCGAAAATTCTTGATACTCTTTGGAACTGTGAGGTTGACGAGTCCATTAGTGAAAGCGAAGATTTGGTTGTTGAGCGCATAATTGACGTGGAAAAGAGAGATATATATCTTCTTTTGCTGACGAACAATGGTAAGATTCTACAAAATTTTGCTCGTATCGGTGCTACATTGGCTGTTGCACTCAATGAAAATAAGATAATTGTTCGGGCGACAAGCTCTTTGGTGAAATATGTTGAAGTGTCACTCAGCAAAATTCTGGACAACGTACAAAAGGAAATTCTTCCCGTGCATGATATAATCAAGAATCACACTCCTTCAAATTATCAGCCGGTGATGCCTCCAGAAGATTTGGTTGCTTTAGTGCAAAAAGAGAGTGCTGTCTTTTTCGAAAAACTTCTGGACGACGATTCGGACAGTTACTTAGTCACAGCCTTTGGAGCCAAGCGCTTGACTAAAGCCAAGAACCTTTTGCTGTGGGCTCTGAATTACAGCCCGCAGTGTACAACTGACGTGACATTACTACTTGACGAAGATATTTCAGCATACAAAAATTATCCCTTTACCGATATTGATTGCCTTGATTGGACAGAGAAGGGGAAGGAGTGGTTTCGGCTTCAGAAGCCTATTGCTAAAGCGCAGAGTGTATCAAGCGATAGGGAGTGCAAAATGTTAAAAGTCATAGACGAAATGATTGATGATTTGTACGAAAAACTTACAAGCCCATCTGACAACACGATGGCCAACTTCCAGGGTAACAATGACTCTAAAGTCCTCAGTATTACTCTTGGTCAGATATTGACAACACTGGACGGTAAACATACTACTTTCCAGCCTAAAATTACACACATTAATTCACAGTTAATGAAACTGCCACTTTATGATGGCGAGCTTTCGGCGGACGAACTATACACTGTGGATCATCATGAATATTTCGTCCAGTTGAAGTTCATTCCTGATCTTTCCACAACACAGTCTGCAAAGAATATCCCGCCTTTGGAATTATGGTTCGAACTGGATGATTATGACAAGGCGATAAGCAGTACTCTCCGTTGTATTTTGCATTTAGAAGACAGAAGTATTTTTCTCCGCACTCCTCACCTATCTTGTGATTATAAATTGAACGTAGATCGAGTGATTGAAGTTATCAAACCCTATGAGGAAGATAGCCAAAACTGGTTGTTTGACCAACCGAGTCTCAAAGAGTTTTTATTGGAGGCACAGTTGACTTTCCAAGGAAGAAAAAAGCTTTTCATTCCTAAGAAACTACAAATGAATTTGCAATTATCAGAAGAAGCGGTAGCTCAACCGATAACATTTGACTACGTTAAAGTGAATTATCGCCGCGTGTTGAAACTGAAGTATATGAATAAGTATTTGGTTCAATTTACTGATGTGAAAGGTGGGTCTGGTAGTGGAAGATATACCCGGGTAGACTTTATCAGTCCTGAACTAATGACACGAGGTGAGTTTGCGACCTTTCTTAGGGATGTCGCCCAGTTCATTTAATTTGGAGTTTACGTATCCAACTTGTAAATAGATGCATTATTTTACTTCTTTTTCAAAATTTTGTAAATATGGCTAAAAGCCTAAAAACATAAAAATCAAATTACATTAGTGGAGAATGTTCTCTCTTTGAAATTAAAATGTTGACTTGATAAACAAGGTGTATTAAAACCGTCCTCCAGTCTAGAAAACCCTACTGAGAAAATAAATTATATTGTGAAGATCATAAAGACCACCTTTGATGAATTCAGGAGCAGAGGGGACATCCACGAAAATAGCTCTGTAATTTCTATTTTTAAAAGCTCCGCAACGACTGCTTCATATAGATGTAGTAGTCAATACGCTTTATGTGTGAAATTCATTTGACGAATTTGTGTAAGAATTCCTGATGGTACTCACTCTTAGTAAGATTATTTGTATATCTATTTTCCTTCTTCGAGGAGTCCGGAGATGATTGACTCCCTTTCTTATGCCTGCCAAACACTGCTTGTGACCGCCAGTTTTCTTTAACGCTTGGTGTCACATTTTCAACCCCGTCTAGATCTTCTTTACTTTGCTGCTCTTTGATTTTTTTTAACATCCTTTCCTGCCTTATTTTATTTAATTCTCTCAAAAGAGCTTCCTGGTCCTCCTGATCGTCTGAGGTATCACTGAAACCATTTTCACTATCAGTATCTAAACCGGCTTCGCTATCGTCACTGTTCTCACTTCTTTCTTCTCCAATATTCACTTGGGCTTCGGTAGTAAGATCTTCATCACCCGTTGAAATTGGTCTCACATCCTCATGAAAAGAATCTCCGTTCTTTACCCTTAACCTCTTGTTATCGGTTTTGCTACCTTCACTTATATTATCCGTCAAAACTGATTCCTTCCTTTTTCTGTATTTCAGCTTGGTATGGCCCGGAAGAAGTCTTGCATGCTCTGTACTAGTTGGAACATAGCTACCCTTAGCACCATTTCTAGCTTCTAACTGAGGCCTGTGGGATGTCGTCATATTTTATTATATTTCTTTATCATAGAGCGATGAGTTACTTAGAGGGGCGCAGTTGGTATTTTTTTTAATGAACAACTCAGACACTGAACAAAATTCGTTCAACTTTAAGAAGACAATAAAGCACGCGATCATTTCTGTATAGACCCTGGTTGCTAATAAGCTATAAGCTTTCGGCAATTCTCAAATAACTGCTTCATTGAACTATTAGCAAGTTTGAGAAATGATTGATTATCGAGAAGCGAACGATATGAATGAGGAGTGCACTGTAGGGTATATCTCTATAAAAGACTTTGCTTACGAAAGCTCTAACCCATTATACTATGGTTACTTTGAGGATATATCTGACGACGACGAGTCCACTGAGGGAGGGAATGAGAGTGAACAAGAAGAAAAGAATAAAAGACAGAGCATAATAGTACCCAGCGAATATATAGTAAATCACAAAGCTGTCGCTATATATGATTTCATTCCCGAAAATGATAATGAATTGGAGCTGAAGGAGGGTGATGTCGTTTACATTAGCTATAGACACGGACAGGGGTGGCTGGTAGCGGAAAATCAGGAGCGAACGAGGACGGGCTTGATTCCAGAAGAATATGTAACGTTTTTGGACGAAGAGGAGGATGGTGAAGAGGATGATAAAGCGAGGCCGTTTTATTTGACGCACATAATTACTCAAAGTATGCAAAAGCCAAGTTACAACGGCTCCAAGAGTGACGAAGAGTGGGAAGATATTGACGATGTTGAATCCAACTTTGCTTCCAATTTAAAAATTGCAAACACTGAAAAGGAGTAATTTCTTTATAATTCTACATACGGATGTTGTGTTTAGCGTGTATATTATCTAATGAAAACCTTCCATGCATTTTGTGATATGGGTTATTTTAATTTTGAATTGAATTCTAATGTACAAAAAATACACCCTATCAAACTGAGCTATATCACAGTTCCTCAAATTCCAGGTCGATTTCTTCATCTTCGCCTGCTTCGTCATCTCCCTTTTTATACTTCATGAGTTGAGCCATATCCACGGGCCCTCCCAATTCTTGAAGTATCTCCCTCGTACCAGACACTAACTCCTGTACAAGATCATCTTCTGCATCGCCATTCCCGGCAAGATTCTCAACACAAGTAAGAGCACACCGAGCTTCATTCATATTGTCCTGAATAGAGCTGTTATTGAGATCGATAGGCAGTTCCTGGAAGTGTTGGTTAAACTCATAAACATTTTCCGCTGAGAGATTTATATTTGGGTTCGCAGATTTGAACAACTCCAATTTGCATATAAGGTAATGAGTGAAACCTTCCAAATAATAACCTTCTAAGTTATCCTCGTCGATATCTTTGATAGCACCAATTATTTCCAAAGATATATCATACAGCCCCATTTCGATGCACATTTTTACCAAGTTAAGGAATGGTTGAAGTAGTTCGACATAATCTGAATGCATAACCGCACTACCAGGCGTGTACTGTGGAGATGCCTCAATAGCCTCTTTCTTCAGTTGAAAATACTTCCACGATTGCGAAAAGGCTTCAATAGCTTCCGCAAATCTTTGCTGGGATATCCTAATCGAGCCTAAAACGCTCCATGCTTCTGGAGATCTATTCTCAGAGACCTCCATAGCTTTTGAGATGAGCTCCTCACACTGAGTTTCTGCGTGAGGCTCCATACAGAGATCTGTCATCCAGATTTCAATCATAGAGAGCAGTCCGCTCACAATCTTATCAGCTTGTTCTTGCTGCAAGGAATCGCCCGCTTGTGTCGAGATACTCTCGATGCCCTGCATGAACATTTGAATACCGTCGGCACCACCTGCGATCTGCCCCAATGTAAAGAATTTCTCAGAGCCACCAATCTTACCAATTGGGTCCAATTCGCAGGCTTTAACCAATAACGGGTAAGCCTTCTCTAACTGCCCGTTTTCCAGATATATGTCCGCAAATACTTGATGCAAGGGCACATTAGAGGAGTTTGAGCTCTTGAGCGACTTCTTGTAGGGTTTCAGAATACTCAAAGCTTCTTTAGGATTATTTGATCCAAGCGCACTTTTGGCTTGTGAAATAGCCGTATCTAGCTTAGTCATAACGAATTTAACTTGGTCTTATTCAAGATCATAGTAGACATTTCCATAGCTCATCGCATCTTCCTAAAAATTTTTCTCCATGTTACACCGTAACATGTGATGATAATAACAATAACTAAACCATCCACGTGACTAAATGTTTAATTCTTTCTTTGATAGAATCTGAATATTCATTATGCTCATTCCATACCATCCGGTCAATCTCTCTTCTCCCACTATCCATGTCTAACTGGTCTAGGCTCTGAATTTTGGAGGTTCCAAAAATTTTGTAGCCAATATAGCACACGCTGAAGAATATTAATCCGCCGTAAGAAGCAAAGAACATCTTGGTGCTCCAATAACCAGTGAGAAAATTCGTAAATCCCATTAGCAAAACAATGCAAGTAGAACCTAGTAATCCAAAAGATGCAAGAAAGGGCTGGAAAGGTGATCTGTAAGGAAATGAAGGGTCATCTCTTGAAATGATTCCGGACCTTTTTTTCAAAGCGAAATAGAATCTTAGGAAAGAAACATTTAAACCCATCCAAATGATGGAAGCTGTTGCACTGGATATATTTGCTAGGGCTTGAAATGTTTCCAAGGATGTTGCATTAAGAACAAGAAATGCGAGAAGGCCAAAAAGTCCCGAAAACAGCACCGATACATAGGGAACGCCGTGTCTTGAGCAAACTCTAAATATTAAAGGTGCCTTTTCTTGAATGGCCATGGAATAAAGCGTCCTGCTAGATGCATACAGTGAAGAACATCCTGCACTAACTCCAAAAAATACCAATATGCCGTTAAAAACAGACGAGAAGCTGCATAAACCAAAACTTTGCAGAGCCAGAACCCATGGACTTTGATTACCATTAGTGAGATCTTGCTGACTAAAGTCGTAGTTTTGAGTGCATATCTGATCTATTTGCCAGCGCATGCTAGATTTCAAAAATGAAGTGTCTTCTGTTGTATCTGTTGTTGTTGTATAGTATCTCAGGAGCCGGGGATCTCCACTGTATACATTTAAACTGACAACAAAAATCGACACGATATAAAGGAATATTATAGTGGTAAACGTACGCTTGGTAGCCGAAGGTAGCGTTTTTCGAGGATTAAGTGCTTCTCCACTAGCAACGAAGGCTAATTCTACACCAGTAAACGAAAAAGATGATATCAGAATCACTACCAATAAAGATAAAAAGCGACCTTTGGCTCCACCAATTCCGTTGAGACTTCCCTCACCCACATCTTTCAGATCAAAAGTCGGCCTGAAAAGGCCGTATGTTATACCGTCTAAAGATTTTGAAGAATCCCAGTACCTAAACCCAACTCTTGGATGAGTATGCCTTCCCCCTCCTGCATTCAAAACGATCATGGTTATGATAATCATGACGGCGATAATAATCTTGAAAAACGTACAGCCATAAATGATTTCCGCAAGGATCTTGACATCTAACAGATTGACAGACACCGCTAATACGATGAAAAGAGCTACAAAGCCGGCAGTTGCGTGAGTATGCACTTGAATAAACTCGTAGTAACTTAACATTAGAGCACTGGCGGCAATCTGGCTTGGTAGTGCAATAATGAACGAGAACCAGTAGGACCAACCTAAAGCAAACCCAAATGCATCTTCAACAAACCTTGAAGCCAAGCCTGAAAAGCCGGAAGATAGAGGGATTAACGTGGATAATTCCGTGAAAGATAGCATCGTAGCCAGAACAATACTACCGCAAAGGGAAAACCCAAGAACTGAGCCGAAAGGGCCCCCGATAGATAGCGCTTTCCCTGATGTTATGAATAGTCCTACACCAAAAGAGGCTCCAATAGCAATCATTTGCAAGTGTCTAACATTCAGCTTCCTTTGAACGGAGCGCATTTCGCTGCCTCTACGTTGGCGCAACACCCTTGGCGCTAGATTATGATATTTCTCAACTAAACGGTTAATTTTTCTCGTAGCGCCTGCGCTCTGAGGTGATTCCTTGAACTGAAATCTGCGATCATTTTTAGGGATTGTGTGGACATAATCATCATCGATAATCCAATTTTGCTTCTTTTCCAGGTCAATTATTTGTGTTTCTGCGGACTGAGATTTTGTGTGCACAGCAGGACTCATTTGAAATAGTGAGGTTGATGAAGAGACTACTGATAAGGAATGAGAGTGCCCAACAAACCCTCTTAATTTGTGCCTTATTTTTGAAGGTTTTTGCAAGTCCAAAGATGCTTCATTACCCGCTACAAATTCACCAGCTAATTCGCTGTTATTCAAAACTTTCAAAATAGGATCTGTCCTACGTTCAAAAAGTTCCTCCATTTTTTCTCGCATCATGTATTCTTTCTCGACTTTTTTACTGTAAATTTGAAAGTCATTTAATCCTTCTCCTACCTTACCATTCATGTGCTCAGCCGTTATCCTCGTCTTATTTTCATACCGGTCACTTAAGTAAAACCTATCATTTCTTAGCTTCTCTTTAAACTCTTCAGCTGCCGTACCACTCTCCTCATTGATCACCTCCTTCAAAATGTTGGTATTGATACTATCTCCGACACTTTCCAACTCTTCGTTGTGATTTTTTACGCCCTCTTCTTCATCATCTTTGGGTGTTGAAATTTCAATGTTATTGTTGCCCGGGAACAAGCCAAAAAAACGGTTGGCATCTGCCATAACAATACTAAAAGCCACGTCTATTGCCCGACAATAGATTAAATGCTATAATGTGTCTGACCTTCAGTTAACTTTTTGTAGTTGCCATAATTTATGTGATAGCGTTAAATTACAGGATTTTACATTAATAATTGTGGGTCATGGTAAACGACAATGGGCAATCCCAAATGCTAAGCTTGACATTTCTGTCATGTAAGAATTATCAGTACTTTATTTAAATAAAACGGTCGACCGTTTTCAAACAAAACAAAAATTAATATACAATCTTAAATATCTATAAACTACACTTGATGCTTCAAATTTTATGTCTTTTTGTGAAAGGTGCGTTCTAGGGCGGCTTTTACCCCGCCTGTATGTGATTCTATTTTGGGTGGTGTAGAGAAACTCACCTCCGGAACCACTTCTTCGTCATCTGCATGCCTTGGCGCAGCGACACGGCCTAGGGCCGTCAGTCTTCTGGTTCTTTCAATTGCCGTTTCCGGTTCGTTTCCGTCCTCGTCTTCATCTTCGTCTGCATCTTCATTAGGCTCACCGTCATCTTCGTCTGCATCGTCCCCATAAGAGTCATCTGAATCAAGCTGGTGCCAGTCATTTCCCTCGTCACTGTAGCTATGCTCAACTGAATCATCCCCACTGTAAGTTTGGTCACTTGATTCATCCTCACTAGTTTCGTTTCCGATAGGGCCTGCAGTTGGAGCAGGTGTCAGATTACGAGCCTTAATCTTCTCGCTTGGATCTTTTGAAGCGTTTTTTGGTGTCGGTAGAGGCGGAGAAGTGGCGCTCTTCGTCAAACCGACAGCAGAAAGAGCCCGTGCGACCACGCTTGGGCTTTTAGGCCTTTGGTTGAGGTCTTTTTGACCGTCACCGTGTGTGTTAATCCTATAGCGTCTCAGTACTTCACCGTCCTCGTTCTCTATAATCAATTGGTTATCAATCTTGTATGCAAAATATTTTTTGTCTCCTTGCTCATCAATAAGAGTCTGTCTCCTAAGTCGAGCTGGAGGTGTTAAGATCTTTTTCAAAGGGTTTACACTATGAGCTGATTTTTGACTCACTTGTCGACTGATGTTGCTACCAATACTTTCTTCCTCGTCTTTTGGACCGCGGTTTAACTCTGCCTGATCAATAATTTCACCCTGTTTATTCTCGACTATGATTCTATTACCCTCAGCATATGCTACCGCTCCTTCTTCTTGCTCCGCTTTGGCCTGCATTTTACGTTTTATCTCTTCAAACTTCCGCGAATAGCCTTTGACAGATCCCTTGCTTGAGCCGTCTTTATCTGACTTTTCTTCGTCATAATAGTCGTTGGATGATGACGTAGTACCACCACCAGGAAATGGAATCTGGTCCTCCACGAAAGTATTCGGACGAGTAATATGCCCTCTCCTATCTTCTTCTATCGGCTCATTTTCAAGAGAGGGAACATTTGAAGCCATTTGGTCTAGATTATCGATAGCTTTGGACGCTTGCGAGGAGTTCATGATATTAACCGTCTTTTCAACTTGGTCATCATCATCATCATCGTATTTGTCATCCAAATGACCATCATCATAGGTATCATCATCACCGTTTGGACGTAATTGAGAACTTAGAGCAAAGGCGGCAGCTTGTGCTTCCTTCTCACGTTGCACTCTTTCATTTTGTAAGTCCAAATCAATCGAATCTTCGTTGTCTGATGCGGGTCTCGGTCTAAATAGATCTCTTCCTCTTCTCTTCTTGTTCTTCCGTCTTTTCATACCGCCAGCTGGTTTCGCAGGAATACCACTTGTCTCAACAGTGTCGCTTTTGGACAAAACATCTGTCGGAGCCTTGGTATCAATGCGTTGTAACGAAAAAGATCTCCCAGATTTTTCTAAGGATGGTAGCCTTTGCATCCAAGATGATCCTTTACCATTAGTCGTGTGAGTTGTGAACGACTTAGTCAAAGTTATGGTGTTGAGATGGCGTCCCAGAGTTATAACAGCGACGGATGATCCATGGACAATAATCGAGGTAACAATGAAGAAACAAGTCATTGGCCAGACGCAGGCGATAAGTTGCCAGTGCTTTGAGCCTTTACCTGGGAGTTCTTTGAGAGGTGTCTCTTCTCCAGTCGCATTGGCTTCCAACTCGGAACGTGCTAATATAGCAGCAAATACAGCACCAACCCCAATTGGTCCAAAATGGCCAACAAAGAGAGCTTCACGCCAGGTTTTGATATCAGGAATGAAACTTTTGAACACTAAAACAGCTGGTATTCTACGCAAAGTGATAACGACAATTGAGAGTATAATTAGCCTCCAAACGTTTGTACCTATTTCAGAATCATTGAATTGCTGCCAGGGAATAATCGCTCCGAAGAAAACAAAATATGCCAAGTTCAGTAACAGATCAATGACAGTAGACACATTGCTTTCTTCGGTACTTCTTGCAAACCAACCATCCCACGCGAAGGCAGCTCCTGCTGAAAACGAAACTAAAAGATCGTCCACCCCAAGTATGGAGCCAAATCCTGCACAAGTGAAGGCTAAAACCACATAAAATGCTAGGAATGATTCTCGATCAATAAGCTTGTGCTCCTCAGCAAATCTGATTGCACGCCTGCCTGAGTAGCCTATAAAAACGCCCAAGATACACCCGAAGACACATTCGTAAAGAATAGTAACACAAATCCAATCCTTGACTATCTCGCGACCATTACCAGGGTGGAAAATCAAATTCAATGATAAATAAATGAATGGGAATGCCATACCATCATTACAGCCACTCTCTGCAGAAAGCAAATTTCTCAAATGACCTGGAACCCTTTGCGCGAATTTACCCGAGACGACGGACTGTGCTAGAATAGGATCAGTGGCCGTGATACAGGATGAAACTAGTAAGGATTCTGGAAAATTAAGGCCTGGAATCAGTATCCAGACAAACAGGGCGATGATCAACCAGCCAGCCGTCATTACTGGTAAAAGAAGCATCGCGACGGATAACCAATGCTTCAACATGTACTTTTTTGGAAGTTCTACGGCCACCGCAAAGATCTGCAGGCATAGAACGATACGTGTGATTTCCAGCGTAATAGAATCTGAATTACCCCATTTTAGCGGGTTGAACCAATCAAGACAGTGCGGTCCCACGATCAGCCCAAATATAACAGCCACGGTAGATTCACCGATGTAGAGTTTCTCCTTCGCAAACAGCGACACCAAAGAAAATACTGATGAGAAAACTCCAACGCATGCGTACGCCACGTGTGCTTTACTGACCTGTTTTGATATCACTTGTTAGTAATCTGAATCCGATTATTGCTCACAACTCCTTATTGAAACGAGCTGATTCGTCTACTCCTGAGCAACTTCTTCATTTTTAGTTAAACATACCTCTAGATGTTCCCAGACAGCCATGTTGCAGAGGCTTTATTTCTCGATGCTTGCGTTTGCTGTTTAACTCTTCGTTTTGCAATCTTTCATACTACCGTATAAATAGATTTCTTTTTTTGATAGATCGATTTATGGGACCCTTTTGTGTTTAGTCCGGGTAACAGTCACCTTGCAGCTGGTTACCATTGGAAACGATTTTTACAATACATACAAGTTGAAGTAGAGAAATATCTTATATTAGTGCTTATCCAGCTTCTTCTTAACCGAGGCAATGAGGTCTCTCAACTCTAAAACACTATCTGAGACTATCTTGTCTGAGCTTTCATCCAGTGAAGATGGTACGGTTTTTGGTGGATGAAGAACAGAACCGATCACTTCATTAGGTTTGGAAAGCATGGTGTTTGTAGGAGTAGAGAATGGAGATCCGAAAGTGACGTTAGATATTCCGCTAGAATTTGCAGTTCTTCGGCTCCCCACAGAGGCTATAGGTGTTGTGTTCTGAACCATCAGACTGTCCGGAGCTGGATGACGCGAATGGCTCGGAGTAGCAAGCGACATCAGCCGTGCGGGATAGTGGTCGGGTCGAAATTTCGAAGCAAGATGTGAAGGAGCGGATGGCACTGAGAAAGACGAGCTCTTCTTGATGAACGGCCGAAGAGCCAAGGGTGTCTTGAATTTGTTGTTGTGCGAGTCTGATAGGAGTACAGGAAGCTTGTACCTGCGCGATCTAGGAGATGCCGCAACATGTGACCTTAGATGAGCATACGTATTATTGTGACTTTTCTCATAGCTGCGTTTTTCCATTTCCAACTCGAGAGCTTTATGCATTTTTTCGTCGATGTTTTTGGCAGATTGGTATATACTAGGAGCAGAGGCCGCCGCATGTTTTCTTTGCAACGACCAGTTGTAAATACCACGTTCTGTCAGTTCGAATTTGAAAGACTCTGCAATCTTGAGTATACCCCGTAATAAGGTCTGATGTGGGTCATCGCTAGTCATCTTAACGATTTCGATCCCACTGATTACCGTGCTAAATATTCTCGAGATTTTATCCAGTTTTAGGAATTTGACTATTTGTTCTGTCGATAATGGATTCTCTGCAGACTCCCAATAAACTATTACAATTGAAAACTTGTAATTAGTGTTGAGAGCCACACCATGGACCAACTCAATGAGTTTTTCACCATCCTGCTTCAATTTCATTTCCAAATCAAAAATGTCACTCTCCGTTACACCGCTATTGAAAACAAGCAATTGTAAATTCTCAAAGCTTGCGGGAGAAAACTCGCTACCAATGGAAGAAATGCGCACGGAAAGCCTGTCGTTGCCCAGAATATAGGACTGATCGCGTTTTTTGTCATGAAGCCCAAATTTGCTGAGCAACCAATTACCTGAGATGCAATTCCAACTTCTGGAATAGATGAATATGCCTATTTCCTCCTTTTTCACTTTCTCGGTCGTTTCGATGTCTTCCGAACAGATTGATGCATCCTGTTGCGCCAATTCCAAATTGGTTGTGATTTCGTTGAGATATGCCTTTTTTAAATCAATTGGCTTCCATATCTCCGAATTCTTTCGCATTGATGTTGTGAAATGGCTCTCTTCATTCGGAGTCGGTGTGTACACGAGCGGACTCTCTGAAGTTGAGGGAAGAGCAAATGATAAATTGCCTCCAACGCTAGGTGAATCTGAGCCCACTCGAGAACGCTTAAACAAAGGCACGCCCAATTGCTTACCAACCTGGGCAAGCTCCTCTATTCTTCTTTTTTTGAATTCGATCTCTTTTTTTCTAGTTGCGTAGACATTTTTCCAACGCATATATGCATTCTTTTTAAGCCTTTCATTGTTTTGACTGTCAGCTTTAGACTCAAGAAATATAAAATATAGCTTTTCATGGATGAAAGCACGAAATAATTCCTCTGAAAGTTCATTGATATTTTTCTTTCGTTCATTTTGTGATTTTAGTTCCTCACTCACGCATTTCACAATGCAAAGGTGCGCAGTATCCTGTATAATTTTATCCGCAACAGTACCAACTATTTGCTTCTCCCGCTCTCTTTCTTCATTTTTTATCTGCGTTTGAAGAGCTAATTTTTTATTCTCAAATTTGAGTCTTTCCAATTGCTCTTCCTTTTTTTTCTCTTGAACAAGTTTCTGCTCTTCTATTCTTTTCTGAATGTTGCTTTTATCATCATTATTTTTTAAAAGACCTTCGTTTGATATTAAGTTATTTTGAGTTTCGGCCATTTCATTTGTTTCATTTATTTTTTGTTTTGCCTCTACATTGTGGGCTACATTATTAGTGTCATTTGCATAAACTGGAAAATTGTATGGTGCTGGTGATAATGCCTTACTGGTTTCTGCTTGCCCTTTTAATGGCGGATTATAAACAATGTTATTACTAAATCCAAAGGCAGGAGGTGTAGGAGTCGGTGTTTTTGAAAGCTCATTACTGGATAGGACCAGAGCTTGACTGTTCGGGGCGGATTCTGACATTGGGAAAGTAACGCTAGCGTCCCCCACAGAAATTAAATTTGAACTCCCAGAATTGATTAGTTCGATCAAAGGCACAGAGTTTAGTTTCTCTTCAACACACAGTAAGTAACTCTGTTTCATTGGTTTGCTATCTGGCAAAATGTGAGAGTGATGATCAAGCGACGTCAAAGCAACGCCGTCGTTGTCAATACCAATAGAGTAATACTCACAGAACCTACGGAGCTCTTCGTCGTCATTGAACAAAAGAGTGTCTCTCAAATAATTTATGGGGATCGGTTTATGTTTCCTGTTGATGGAATGCGATAGAGATTTGATTGCATAGAATCTGATTTCATTGAGATAAACTTCCAAAAACGAACTCATCAGAAATGGGATGTTTGGTGATTTAATCAGCTGGAAAAATCTTGAATAGAGATTCATGCAATTTTCGGTTCTTATATGCCCCCTTTCCGAGTAGTTTGAATTTGATATTATTCTCCTAAAGCAAATTGCTAGCTGTACTTTATCATCCTGAAATATGTTTTCTGGTAAATCTTGAATCATTTTATCATATTCTGGGTCTCGTATCCGACTCAGAAGTGAGTAAGCTCTGAATTCTGCCTCGTTGGGACAGTGTCCACCGTGTAGACGCATTTCATCATATATCTCTGATAGAGTAATCAATGCCTTGTGAAGTTGCTCAAGCTCTTGTTGTCTACTATATTCAGTACCCGATTTTGCCATTACGTGAAGAATAAGTAAATGAATGCGCACAATACGCTCATTACAGTCTATCGCCTCAGGTCCACTATAATTCTGGTATGTGAAATCTTGTCTAATGGATCTCATCCTATCCCAAAGAAAGCTTTCGCAATCAGGCAAATATTGAATGATTTCTTCAACAATATAGTTCAAGGTTTTTACTAGAATATGCGGTGGCCGTACATCGGATGGTAAAGGGGGGGCAGCGGCAGCGGCTGGCCTCGAAAATACCTTCAGAGCTTTGGATCTTGAAATACGTACACTATTAGGATCGTCTTTTTCATATCCAACAACGTTATTCTCAACGCTTCTTCGAGCACGTTCGAATATAGGGCACATATCTTGGCATGTCCCTTGGAATGTGATTGCTTCATCCAAATCCTTTGCATGATCTGCCTTGTCAACTAGTTTTTTTTCTTCCATAATCTTTCTCTCAACTTCCCTCATTTTACGCAAAGTCTCCCAAAGCGCTGTAACATCAGGAATAGTTCTCTCTAGTTGTAGCATTTTTTTCTGATTTTCTTTATCCCAAGGATCTTGCTCGAAGCATTTCTGTTTCAATTGTGGTATCTGCTGTATCAAGTACTTTGGCAACTCTCTTGGCTTGTGAGATATGCGTTGAAAACCTAGTTGCTCAGGTGGGATGATTGCCAATAGCGGCCCCGCCGCCATATCTAGCTTCTCATTTCTTGTAAAATATAGTGCTTGCTTCGGCTTCTGTTTCTGCAATCGCCGTTGAGATTGAGGCTGTTCTTTCTGGGGTTTCATGGTATCGAAGTTCTTATTCCTAGAGTTTGTTTGTTTCTTACCTCTATCCTTTCCAAAAGGTTTCTGTGATTTACTCTGCTGAGGAGCACTGTTGTTACCACTATTGAAAAAGCTGAACCCAGAGGATGGTACCAGGGTACCGAAGGCAGAGCTCATAGTTGAATCTGGCTGCTCTGTTTGCCTTTGGAGATGGGAACAATCGATTTGTGGCCGATCAAAAACAAAATCTCAAAATTTTTCTCCTTTGATTATAGAGATATATAGTAAAGGGCGAATCGAGAAGAAACAATTTTGGCGTCTTGTATCGCGTAGACTTTCAGCTTGTATTTATCAATGCCTTGATCCAAGAACTCCTGTAGTACCTCTTGAGCTCTCAGCTGTATGCCAAGTATGCATCTAACCTGATGACCCTGCTGAGTGAAAAGAGTTAAGAGGCCTTGCAAGGTGTTTAAAAAGGGGCTTATTAGAAAATCGTTGTATACCACGTCCATGGCAATGATAGTAATATTTGCTGATTGCGGTGGCAACAAGAGTGGATTTACTGTAGTGGTAACAGGGTTGAAGGTTTCCCAGTCAAGCGGTACGGCGTCGAAGAGCACTTTGGCAGTTGTCTTCCTAGTTGTCGATATTGCTAAGGTTGAGCTCTCGACATTCCGGAGATAAATCTCGTCAATGTTCTCGACTACGTTACGTTTTAGTCCCGGGAGAAGAGCCTGCTGGTCTGTGCAAACAAACTTGTCTACATAATTGGCCAATGCGACGGGTAAGACACCCGCTACTCCAGAACCAAGTTCGAGCACGTATTGAAACTTGACATCTTGAAGAGTGCTAAAGATAGCTGGGATACTGAGGTCAGAACCATTTTGTAGTTTTAAGACTGTACCATGAATGAACCTTTCGCCAGATTGTGAGTAAAGTAGCCATTGAAGGAAAAATGGGGAAGTGCTCCATACAACAAAACCTGTAGTGGAATTCTTATTACTGGCTGAGGAGTTGAGATTTGTTAATGACTGAGAAAGGTTGAGTGAGAACGAATGCTTGATACAAGAATCGTGATGAGGTTCAAATGAAAGTTGCACATTGTGGGTAGACCGAGATACGATACCCAAATCTTGGCGAAGCTCATTCGCGTTGCCCTGAAGGAGTGTGTATCTTTCAAAGACATGCTCATAGGCAGTATCCTGATCTAAAAAACATAGTTCTAGGGGCATGGATAAATGAGTCTCGATGAAAGGTGCTTATATGAAAGAACGCAAGGCAAATAGAAATAGAGTGTAATTATTACGGATATACAAAAAAAAAATAATAAAATAAATTTAGAGTAGCTGCATCGCTAATTAGAATGTTCAATTAAATGAACTTCTTGGCCAATAGGATCTCTGCGATTAAGATACCTGCACCAGCAGCACCAATGACAGTGTTGTGAGAAAGAACAACCATTTTGTAGTCCAGAACAGGGTCTTCTCTAACTCTGCCAACACTGACACCATAACCATTGTCTCTATTACGGTCAAGTCTTGGTTGGGGTCTATCGTTTTGTTCCAAGACGTGAATAGTTTGCTTTGGAGCAGAGTGGCAACCTAACTTAAAGGCATCACAAACGTAATCTTGGAGACACTTCTTGACCTCAGCCAAAGGTGGAGAAGGTCTGTTCTTAAATCTCAACGAGATACACTCGGTGTGACCGTCAGAGACGGCGACTCTGTTACATTGAGCAGATACCTTTATTTCGTCATCTGAGAGTAAGTTAACTGTGCTCTTGTCAGCAGCAAGAGAACCCAAAATCTTTTTGGTTTCCCATTCCATCTTGTCCTCTTCGCCGCCAATGTATGGAATGATGTTGTCAAGGATGTCGATACCTGGGACACCTGGTGAAAACCCAGCACCGGAGATAGCCTGTAGAGTGGTAGTGGTCAAGGCGTCAATTGGACCGAATTTTTCAACCAATGGCTTTAATGGAGCCACAAGACCAGCCGTGGAGCAGTTGGAAATGCACACAATGAAACCAGGCTTGGCAGCACCGGCCTTTTGGGCACGAGCCAATTTTTCTCCCACCAAATCTAGATGTTCTGGGTTGACAATTGGGACAACGAGGGGAACATCTGTCTCACGACGGTAGTTTTTGGCGTTAGATACCACAGCAAGACCTGCTTCGACGAACTCTTTTTCAATGGCTCCAGCGTAGTCGGCGTCCAAACCAGAAAAAACAACGTCACATTCGCTGAATTGGTCTGCTTTACACTCACGAACAATCAAATCTTCCGCAAAAGCCGGTAGCAGGTCCGTTTGCTTCCAGTTCACAGCATCGATGTACTTCTTACCAGCTGATCTTGGAGAAGCACCAAGAACCTTAAGCTCAAAGTCGGGATGGTCTGCCAAAAGCAAAATGAATCTCTGTCCAACGGAACCAGTAGCACCTAGAACACCAGCAATTTTCTTTGCACACATTTTTATTATCTTTGTATAATGTTTTGAAGAAACTAGTCTACAAATTACTTTGTTCAAGACGATAGATGAGCCTGACTCACATCAAAACTGAAAAATATAACCTCTACTCTCAGAGAGAAAATAAAAGATTGAAGAAGGCCTGAACCGGAAGGGCCCACCGGAG
>JAJLUF010000090.1:0-36127 GCA_030569995.1 Lachancea cidri
TCTGTCCTTCCAGGGTAACTTTGTGACATCCAGTCGACTGCCGAAGTGGTTAGGTCCATGGAATCTACATGATGCTGTGTGAAGTAGGCAATTCGTAACCTAGGATTTCTGGACACATAACCACTTGTTGGTCGTAGTTGTTCCATGAGAACCTTTAGTAGGGTAGTTTTACCGCAACCATTGGCACCAACCAATGCAACTCGTGAATCCATTTGAACGTCAAGGTTAACATCTCTCAATAGAAGATTTGCTGGGTCATACCCGAAAGATACATCCTGCAGTTGAATAATAGGAGGGGATAGCTTTTCACAATCTGGAAACTTGAAGGTAATGCTTTTTTCCTCTTCCGGTGGTTCTAAAACAGGCAATTTTTCAAGTTTCTTGATTCTTGATTGAGCTTCTTGTGACTTGGCTGCGTTATATCTGTATTTGTCGATGAACTCTTGTAAATGCTTTCTGTAGGCGAGTTGGTTCTCGTATTCTCTCTGGGCATTTTTACGCCTCTCTTCTTTGGTTGCATAAAATGTGTCGAAGTTTTGGCCCCTATAGTAATCCAACCTTTCGTTGTGCTGATAGATAATATCCGTTGCTACCTCATTCAAAAAGGCCCTGTCGTGCGAGACCACCAAAAGCGTTGAAGGATATGATTTTAAGTACTCTGACAAATATGCAATAGATGGCACATCCAACATATTAGAAGGTTCATCTAATAGTAGTAAATCTGGTTGACAGAACAATGCTCGGGCTAGAGAAAGTCTCATTCTCCAACCACCGGAAAAGGAATTCGTTGGCTGTTGCTGAGCTTCGGTACTGAAACCAAGACCATAAAGGATAGAGGCGGCTTTTGCCTCAGCTTTATCTGATTCCATGTCGACTAACTTTTCAGAAATTTGCTGCAAGTGATTGTCAAGATCCTCCCGTTCATTATCTAGCTTTTTCACTTCTAAACTATCTTCCTCAAATTCCGATCTCAAGGTTTCAATTTCTTGGAGCCTTTCGTTGATCTTAGTTTCTTCGGTCAATAGTTGCTTTCTCCATACATCGGCATCTAATACACTTTGAAGTGCTTTCGTTTCATCACCTCTCAGCTCCTGTTCAACGTGTAAAATAGATATATGTTTAGGAACGTTTAATTCTCTGTGGGAAAGCGCTTTCAACAATGTAGACTTACCAATACCATTCTGACCTACAAGACCATAACGGCGCCCAAAACTTAGGGTTAACTGCGCGTCAGACAAAATTCTTTGACCGTCGCCCACGTACAGATCGAATGTATCAAGTTTGATGTCTTTAGACTTACCAGCACCGGAACCAAAATCGATTGGGTTGATCTTCAAGAAGAATGAGTCGTAGTCCTCTTCCCTTTGTTCATCAATCAAACGGGAAGCTTCGTACTGCACAAATTTGTTGTTTCTCTTGGCCACCTTTTTGGCAATTTTCTTTTCTGCTTTTTCCAACTTTCTGAGATCGACTCTAGTCTCCATTTTACGTCCTGCATGCTCAATGTCACCACTAACACCCATCATTGCTAAGGAGGTATTTAGGTTCGCTTTGCTGTTGTGGTGTTGGAGAACATTAATGTCCAAAAGTCTCTTACTGGTATCACCGGTTACTTCCAATTTCGATTCGTTTTCTTTCAACTGAAAAGAAAGTTCTGTTAAAATACCATTAGCTAGCTCCTCAATTTTATCTTTATTTCCTCCAGCATTGACGAGCAGGTCCTCCACGAATGTTATCTCTTCTGAGAGTGCGAGTTGCTTACTTTGTACAGCATCGTAGGTGGCATTCGATAAATGTTTAATGTATCCACTTGCATAATCTGCAACTATAGGGTCAACCGATGGTGCAGCTTGACGAATCTTGAAGCCTATATTCGACATAATGATTGTTTTGTCTGAACTATTGTCTCAGGTAAATCAGCTGGAGGTCATCTTAACGTAGGTTAGTATAAAAATTTTTCAGGCATACTTTTAAAAAAGAGTAAAAAAGAATGCGCAAGCCCGGAATCGAACCGGGGGCCCATCGATGGCAACGATGGATTTTACCACTAAACCACTTGCGCTTTTTGTTAGACTTCCTACTTAGAGAGGTGCAAATAATGATAGGCGGTGTACATTTGATATTCCAGTCTCTAGGTTGAAGTTGTAACCATTGAAGATGGTATGGAGAGGTATTCAATACGATTGAGACCAAGCAAGTGAATTATTGTAATCGGTTAATGGCTTTCAGTATTGAGCATTGCTCCAGATGTTTATGGGTTCTTTTTCAATTAACCGTATAGTTTGAGAATGAGCAAGTATTATAAATTGAATATGGTCTAAGCTATGTAGAACATGCCAACATATAACATGTATTGGTTCTTACAACTACTTCAATACCATTTACTCATATACTGAATTATTAAATAGGGCGTGATACGTCCTTGTTTTGCCCGGTCGCAGTTTCTTATCGTGCCCTTCATGAAGTTTGCAAATTTTTGGTTAGATGAGCTCATCTCGAAAATAGTTTGAAGCTATCCAAATCAAGATAGAAACGCACAAGAAGATGTCAAGAATAGAAGAGGTATCGCTGTCCGATAATGAGGAGTCTTACACTACAAACGCTGGACATGTTTTTCTTGGTTTCGTTGATGCGGCCATCAAAGAGGGCGACGAAGTATCCATAGAAGATACGTTCGTTGGTGGTGAACCAGTGTGGTTACACCAAGATTCTTTGCCTGACCCAGAGCTATTGAAATGTGGGGCATGTAAATCAAGCACAAATATGAAACTTCTCATTCAAGCGTTTGCTCCTCTAGACCTTGAACTGGTCGAAACTGTTGCTCAAGAACGCAAAATTCAAATAGGATCGAAACAATACATTGACGGCGACGACGAAAGGGTGCTCTACGTTTTTATTTGCACAAATTGTTCAAGGAAAGGTAACTCTGTGCGCTGTATTCGCGGCGTCAAGAGGAATGAAGCTGTAAGTTCATTGACGTCAAAAATGCAGAACCTAAATCCTGGCAAGGACTTCAAAATCAATCCTTTCGATCTCTCCAATAAATCAGCAAATCCATTTGCTTCAGGTGAAGCTTCCTCAACTATTGCTAATCCTTTTGGTCAAACTGATACCAATCCTTTTAAAAGTGGGAACAGTAATCCACAATCACAAACGAAAGAGTCGGCCCCATCCGCCAAGTTAGCCAGAAAAGAACATGACGCTATGCCAGATAAGAAGTTCGATAAAAAAAAGGCTTTTCCCGGATCTTTTCTGTATGTGGAACAGGAATCTTTCAAGAATAAGATATCTGATCATTTGAAACTGCCCGACAACATAAAGATTGATAAAACTGTGCTGGATCTTTCGGGAGATGATGACCAATTCAGCAAATCTCCTATAAAGCTTGATCCAAGAACAGAAAAGCTTTCGAAATTCTTGGATGACGATGTGTTCCAAAATTTCCAAGAGATTGTTGGCTATAGTCCCCATCAAGTTTTGCGTTATGATCTAGGTGGTAAGCCACTATACTATGCTGCATCGAAGATGAACATCGAAAAATCAATTCCGGTGCCGGGCTTTAACCCATCGTCATCCCGAATTTTTGAAATGCAATTAATGCCAAAATTGATAATGGATTTGGAGGAGACTGTTTCTCTTAATGAAGGTATGGAGTGGGGTACCATTCTTGTTTTCACCGATATTGAAAATTATATACCGAAGTTTGACGAAAATGGTGTAGGTTACGTTGAAGAGTGTGTACGTGTCCAGTGGGAATCATCTGATTGATTGTGTAAAAGGCAGAAACTTCAAGAATGGTTGCTATATTTACAAGTTCTATTTACATTTTTTAAGAATACCTAAAGATATCTGGGGACTTTTACTTTTTCGTAGACGATAATCTTATCACCAGCTTCATAGTCCTCGAAGTTGTTCTCAAATGTCACACCACACTCATTTCCTTTCTTAACAACCATTGTGTCTTCTTTACCCTGCTTCAAGGTAGCAAGTTTTCCATCAAATACGCACTCTTCATCTGGACCTCGCACAATCTTGATCGTTGAATTTCTTGTGAGCTGACCATTTGCAACTTTACATCCTGCAATTCTGATGAGCTTTTTCTTGGCCGTAAAATTGAAAATTTCACGTATTTCCACTGTTGCCAGTTGCTTTGTTTCGTATATTGGTTTGAGATTATCAGTAAGTTCCTCAGTAACATCCCCAATAAGTTTATAAATAACATCATACTGCTTCACTTCGACCTTTTCTTTATTGTTTAAAACATCAGACGGCAAAGTACCCAGGTTAAAGCAGAGGATTTTACTTTCTGTGATGCGTGCCATTTTCATGTCATTTTCATTAGGTACACCCACTGATGCTGATACTACGTGACACATTACCTCGTCATTTCCTAAAGAAGAAATGCTTTCAACAATCGCCTCGACAGAACCCGAGACATCTGCTTTAATAATAAAATTTATTTTTTTGGGGCCCATTGGTGATTCAGCAATATCATCCTCATCGAGTTCTTCATTCTCTTCATGATTATCATGTGTTTTCCTCTCCTTGTTTGAAGCTTCTACAGCCCTTTGTTCGTTCAATTTTTCTACATTAGATGCCTCTTTTACTGATTGGATGAGATATTGGCGTTTAGCTACGAATTTCTTTGCTATTGATTCATTGTTAACCTGAATCACTTCATCACCTGCATGTGGTAAATCTTTCCAACCTGTTATCTCTACAGCTTGCGCTGGGGTTGCCTGGTTTATTTGTTGACCTTTTTCATCTATTATGCTTCGCACTTTACAATATGTGTTCCCACAGATTAAAACTTTTCCTTTTGTCAAAATGCCTCTTGTCATCAAAATCGTACTTACATTTCCCATGGACTTTTTGACTTCACTCTCTAATATCCATCCTTCTGAATTGGTATCACGACCACTTTCACCCTTCAGATCCATGATATCACTTAACAAAACGATACTCTCCTCGAGGAGATCCATATTCTCACCTGAGCGAGCGCTAATGGGTATGACTTGAACATCGCCCCCAAGCTTTTCAATGGGAACGTCATGGTTCATTAAATCGTTGGTTACCTTATCGATGGCTTTTTCTCTTTCCTTTTTACTTGAATATTTGTCAATTTTCGTTATGGCTACGATCAATTCATTTCCAGAGTTTCGCACATGCTTTATCGCTTCCAAGGTCTGAGGCATCAACGAATCTTCGACCGAAACGACCAGTACAACTATATCTGTGATCGTTGCTCCGCGCTCTCGCATTTTTAGGAAGGCGGCGTGTCCTGGAGTATCGAGAAACGTGATTTTCCTGCCTGAAATTGGTGTTTCAATCTGAAATGCACCTATATGCTGCGTAATTCCACCATGTTCTTGACTCACTATAGAAGATTTTCTTAAATAATCCAAAATTGTGGTCTTCCCATGATCTACATGGCCCATGATCGTGACAATAGGAGGTCTTCTGGTCAGATTTTTAGGATTTACAGGTGACTTCAGCTCGTCGTAGACATTTTCAACGGTTAAATTAGAAGTCTTATCGTCAAGTTTATAATTATACTCTTGAAGAATCAACTCTATGTATTCTCGAGACAGAATATAATTATGAGAGACATTTGCAAACCCCAGAGTAGTTAAATCACGAATGAGTTTCTCGATCTTAACGTTTAGCATGTTCGATAAATTACTCACAGATGTGTAATTGGGAATTGAGAAGTTAATGGGTTTCAATTCTCTTACCTTTCGTTTGCTTTTAGATTTCTTTGCATAGCACCTGGAGCCCTCCAAGTAAAATCTTGGAGAGAGAATGGGTCTTCGCACTATCCAGCATGCATTTGTCGAAGCAACCCTAGGAATATATCTCGTGAAACGGAGCATTCAGCCTTGTTTCGATGGCGTCTCGGACTGAACTATGAAAAGAAGCTTATTGTAATTAATTCGATGGGCAACCAAGAAATAATATGGTACCTAACTACGAAAATACATGTTTCGATATAGAGCACTTTTCTGCATAATCAAAGAGAGTTGAGGAGTTCAGAACGCTCTGAGCTTAGACTTCTGAGCCTTGCAAGGAAATCGTCACGAGTTAAGTATGATCCACATAACCTTCGGTGTCCCGTGAATGCTGTTCTTGCGTGCAAAACCCTCCAATTATCGAATACAAGTATGGTACCAGGCTTCAATTGAAACTGGACGTAATACTTTGGATCATTGATAAGAGAATTGAACCTGAAGAGTGCTTCATATACCTGAGGCACTGTGAATTTTCCTTTGATTGGAATTTTTGGCGAGCGGTCACTGGTGTTCCAACGGCACTGGACAAGCTTAAAATTATCATCGAGAGTAAGGGTTGGATAAGAATTTTGCAGGAAGCATGTGCTCGTCTCCCCAGCTTGGTGAAATGCGATGGGCTGTTGTGTTAGGACCTCGAACGTAGTTTTCCAACTCTCGTCACTTTTTGCTAGAGTAAATAGTACCTCGACGATTCTAGATACATCAACGATTCTGGTTTCTCCACCTTCTCCATTCGAATGCTCAAGTAAATGAAATAGCTGGAGGCCTGGCAATTCGTACCAATAATTTCCATCCGTGTGCATGTCAATAACAAGAGATGTATAGGCGGTATCTTTCTTTGAAAGATCAGAAGTGAAGTCCCAAACACCCAAATCGTAATGTGTTGGTCTTATAATGGAAATTAATTCCGAAACTTCTTTTGTAGCTTCCAGTGTAACAGGAACGTCCTGAATAAATGTGAAACCATATGTGTATATCTCCTTGAGAACTGTGGGTAAGCGACTTTTGAGGCCCGCATAGGAGTTTTGGAAATACTCTCCTTTCAATTGGGAGAACTCTTGTCTATCCCAAGTCAATCTCCGATGCAGAATTTCGATTTGCTGATAGAGCTGAGGTCCATAGGAGTGCGTGTAAAGCCAACTCTTTTGAAAAATCGAGACATGGTCGTCTTGCCAAGTACAAACAAGAGAATCACCTTCACACTTGAACTTGACCTTTTCAGAATGATCGTTGCTAACAATAACGGAGCCATTTTTTTTCTTCTCAGTCTCGAACGGGAGTAGATTGAACGTGTCATATGTACGTTGCTGAGTCTCAGGATGAATACATTCCTTACAAAGGCAGTTATCTCTCAAAAATATCCAGTCAAACCTGGACTTTTCACTCGAGTCAAATTCGATTGTTAAATTTCTGTCAAAAGGTGTTGAACCTCTGTCCACATTGCAAATAATCATCATGCTTATTATCTCTTGTACTATTCAAACTTTAAATGCGACCCTTAATTTTTCGCGGGGAGATATTGTAGATCTAGCTTTCGAACATAAAATAAAACTTTAAATGCCATATTTAAATGAGTAAACAATGTGCAACTATACGCCTGCATAAGCCTCACTTACTAAACAAATGCAATCTTTCATATACATCCTTTTTGAAATCTTCGTAAACAGATGGCCTTCTTTGTTTCAAGTGTGATAAGTCTGCAGGTATCTCCTCTTCCGGGGCTATCGAGGTATTCCCACTATCTCTGCCTTCCTCTTTACCAAAAGATATGCCATAAGGATTGTTTTTTTCACTCTTGAACAGGTTTTTACTTTGGAAACGAGGCCGATCTATATTTTCGGCTTTATGGAGGCTGGATGAGGATTCTGGGCAAATGTGGTAACCCATGTCAGCCCCATTGTAACTATAAGATCGATCAACATTACCCATATCTACAGAACCCTTCTGCATGTCGTGCTGGGTTACTTGAGCATTCATAGTCGAGGTATTATTCTCCCTATCGTTATGAGTTGGTTCTTGTGATTTCACTCCCAACTTTGAGCGCAGCTGAGACTCGAGAGCATCAATGTAGTTTGTAGACCTTCTTCTTAAAAAAGGTGTTGGCTTTTTTGCATCATCCTGCAGATTCAACTCAGACACATCTGGCGTCTCTTGTGGTAAAGGAGGCTCCTCGATGTTCGTAAAATCCTGCGACATAGAGTATTCATGTTTATAACTGTCTTGTCTGGTTGGTTTCAAGTTCGCCATTGCAAATATCCAACTCACGTAATCAGAAGATTGTGTTTGATGTAATTTCTCACTCTTATAGGGATGATTTGATAGTAGCTACAAGGGTACAATATCTTCGTCATTAATGATTATAATGTACTGATCGACTGACCGCTTCAGCCGTTCGATACATCTCGTACTTTTATCCCAATCAGCAATCTGTTGGCATGTAGCACTAGCTTGAGGATTCGTCGAGTAGAATTTGTTGATACGTTCGATAATGCGGGGAAACAATGCTTCTTGTAGCCACTTATTATCACGAATACGTAGCTCAAACCAAGCAGCATGCAAGGTCTCAGAAAGTAGAGTAACTGCGACTTCTTTGACACGAGTTTCGTCTTTTAGACCCCGTTCGACGCATTCCTGGAGGATGAGGCATTTAAGTCCATACGAGACTTGTAGTTGTTGAAGTAGTGCGTAGCAATTTAATCTCAGCGAAACACCGTCATCAATGGTTTGCTTCATGTTGCCGACTTTGATGATTTTTGTGAACAGTTTATTTGGCTTCAAATGCGGGAGAGCCCACGAAGCTAGACTATCTTGTGAATTCTGAAACTCTGCTCTCCTACACGCAAGCGAAGAAAGCTCGACTGCCGACTGTAAGGTAAAAAGTTCTTCTGTTTCCACAGAGAGTGCGTTGTGGAGGTAATTCAAAATGCACAACCGGGTCGTTTCATTTATGTGTGGTTTATCAAGGAGGACACTTTTCACGCTTTCTGAGGAAGCGTCAGGGGATAGTTGTGGCTCACCTGCCAAATGTTCCCGCCTTTGCTGGACTAGCTGTGACTTTGGAAATCGTTCGGCGAATTCTGATGGCATACTATCAAGTAGCTGCGAATCAACCAAGTTCGGAAAACGGTCACCTAAAATATCGTATCCAACGTGTTTGGCACGGATAATTGGGATCAAAGTATCTTCTTTCAGTGGCACTTTCGCTAACAAATTTTGTGTTTCAATAGGAATTTCGTTGGGCAGAATCACCAACAACTTCAGAACATGAGCCAGATGTGAAGGTTCTTCTTGCTCCTGCTCTTCTTCTTCAAATTGGGGTTCTTCATTTTCAATGTCCGACAATTCTGCCATGTATGCATCTTGGTCCGAATCCTCCCCATCAGAAATAATTTCAGGTTCGTACTGAGCCTGTGCGAGAACATTGTTGCACATTGCGATGACATCGTGCCACAACTGTGTTTTCTGTGGGGAAGGTGGGCCCATCTTTGGTTGTTCCAACCATTCCACTAGATTCTCTAGAATTGCATACAGATACCCAAAATGTTCAGAGCTTAAAACGCACTGAAGAACATAGCCAATGAGGTTTTGGTAGCATTGTTTGAAAGCGTATTTTTCCGCAGTGATGTGGGCAAGCAGCGCAATGTGAGGGAGCGAAAGTTCATGCTGTGACAGAGCAGTCGAAAGAGTTCCCGGTGACACCTTCGCAGTAGCTACTTGCATAGCCTTGAATGTCGCAGCGCGACTGTCCCTCAAGGCTAGAGAGTACAGGCAACAGTAAATGGAACTGGTCACGTGATCCGCGCTCACTTTATCCAAAAGTAACGCTAGTGATTCCCAAGCGATGTAGGGCCGCTCCCGCGCGCTGTTCATGTACTCCACATACTCCTGGACCGCCTCAAATGAGTTGTAGCTCCATTGTGCCTGTCTCAGCACATTTCGCAGTGCCTGGAGAGCCTGAAGTTCCCCCACACCTTGGTAGGCCTTGCGACGCAGTTCCTGGCATAGCGGAAGGATCACATACTCCTCAGCCACTTCCGGGTTGGTCCTGGCCACATGTGGTAGCACCTGGGTCGATGTCAGCTCCTGGACGGTGCTGTCCTGGTCGCTCAAAGCAGGAATTAGAACACGTGACACCAGGTTCTCCACGTTCTTGTCGTCGAGCGGCATGTGTACCGACAGTACATGCTCTCGAAGAGCCATGTAGCGCAAATCACCATCCGGAGTATTTCTAAGCAGGTCTATGAGATCAGCAGCAAGCATACCTTGTTGTGTAGCGTGTCAAAACTATCAGGTGGGAGCTTTGTCATGACCGTTAAAAGTTCGTCAGCCATGCTACCAACTATGCTGTAGAACGTAAGAATCTCCTGCCTAATAGGGGGAACGACCAGTTGGGGGAGAGGAAAAAATTGAGTTTAGGTCACGTGTCTATATTGTTCACGTGATGGCTTCTTCGTCAACCATGTAACATTATACGGCGATCACGTGTGGCCACAAATACAATACGTCAAATGGTCATGTAATACGTAGCGCACGTGATATATATCTCCCCTATTTTTTTCATTTTTTTCCTAATTTCGTCATACGTGGCCTAAAAAGGGACGAGAATCGTGGAATCCAAAAAAAAAAAAAACTTTTGGTGCGGCTTCCTCTTCGTGGTGTCGTTACAGGAACTGGATATTTTGTTGAAAAAATTGGAAGCTAATGGAAGCTGAAAGAGGTGGGTTTATGCCATCGGGAGACAATCTTTCAATAGGGTGATGTCTTTAACATGTGGTGAAGAAAAATGTATATAAGGACACAAGGTTCATTAATACAGTATTAATGATGTTTTTTATATTCAATTCCTCAAGTAATTCTTCGTATCTATATCGAGAATGTCTCTATCTTCAAAGCTAACTGTCAAGGATCTAAACGTCACTGGTAAGCGTGTGTTCATCAGAGTGGACTTTAACGTCCCATTGGACGGCACTACCATCACTTCTAACCAAAGAATTGTTGCTGCTTTGCCAACCATCAAGTACGTTTTGGAACACAAGCCAAAATGTGTCATCTTGGCGTCCCACTTGGGTAGACCAAACGGTGAAGTCAACTTGAAGTACTCTTTGAAGCCAGTTGCTGCTGAATTGGAAAAATTGTTGGGCGAGAAGGTTAACTTCTTGAACGACTGTGTCGGTCCAGATGTCAGCAAGGCTGTCAACGGTGCTGCCCCAGGTTCCGTCTTTTTGTTGGAGAACTTGCGTTTCCACATCGAAGAAGAAGGTTCCAGAAAGGTGGACGGTCAAAAGGTTAAGGCTGACAAGTCTGCCGTCGAGAAGTTCAGAAAGGACTTGTGCTCTCTAGCCGATGTCTACGTTAACGATGCCTTCGGTACCGCTCACAGAGCTCACTCTTCCATCGTTGGTTTCGAATTGCCACAAAGAGCTGCCGGTTTCCTATTGTCTAAGGAGTTGGAATACTTCGGTAAGGCTTTGGAGAACCCAAACAGACCATTTTTGGCCATCTTGGGTGGTGCTAAGGTCGCTGACAAGATTCAATTGATCGACAACTTGTTGGACAAGGTCGATGTCATCATCATTGGTGGTGGTATGGCTTTCACCTTCAAGAAGGTTCTAGAAGGTACTGCCATTGGTAACTCCATCTACGACAAGGCTGGTGCCGAAATCGTTCCAAAGTTGGCCGCCAAGGCCAAGGCTAACGGTGTCCAATTGGTTCTACCAGTTGACTTTGTCTGTGGTGACAAGTTCGCCGCTGATGCCAACACCAAGATTGTCACTGACAAGGAGGGTGTCCCAGAAGGCTGGGAAGGTTTGGACTGTGGTCCAGAATCCCAAAAGTTGTTCTCTGCAGCTGTTGCCAAGGCTAAGACCATTGTTTGGAACGGTCCACCAGGTGTTTTCGAATTCGAGAAATTCGCTTCTGGTACCAAAGCTCTAATGAAGGACTGTGTCAAGTCTTGTGAATCTGGTAACACTGTTATCATCGGTGGTGGTGACACTGCTACCGTTGCCAAGAAGTACGGTGTTGCTGACAAAATCTCCCATGTCTCCACCGGTGGTGGTGCCTCTTTGGAATTGTTGGAAGGTAAGGAATTGCCAGGTGTTACTTTCTTGTCCAGCAAGAAATAAGCGGGAAATCTATACTTAATGTGTGTATGACCTCTTTTTTACATAATCTTTTACCGAAATCGAACATCATTTGATAAATATTTTTTCCTTATTGGTTTTTGCTTTAAATATATCCCTCTACATTCCGCTCTTTTGGTGGTACGTATGTTACACCTAATAGTTCCATTATTCTTCTTTCATCGAAGCTCTCAATTAACGTCGATCTAGATACACCCTTACTGTCTTCTGACTCTACAGTGAAAAGTCCATGATGATTCAGTTTCCAACCTTTGTTGCTGGCTCGCAGTCTCAAGCTTTTGTTGAAGTCATCATTACCGGTAAAATATATCATAGCAGACCCCAATTCGCTCCACTTACAAAGTAGAATATCGACTCTCCTGCATTTGGCTTGACTATTGCTTCTGGATAAAAACGAATCTTCAGGCTTCAAAGAGGGCAATGACGTTTTCGAAATACTAGAAAGCCCATGTGGTAATCTGCCACCAAAATAGAATTTCTTTAAAATATCTTTACTTGTACCAGAAAAACTGGCTTTCAAATTAGCTTGTGCCATAATTTGTTCAATGTCGTCTTTGAATATCTCAGTCAAACGCCAGTTTAGATTTAGAGGGCATAGAAGGTAACCTCGATTATACATTATGCTTATGACTCGCTCCAATACCTGAGAAATTTCTTGCATATCGTCACATCCAGGTTTGTACATGACGGTATCTATATCCCCACATTCTTCAGCTCCCCGTCTGTAGCTTCCAGTAAGCTCAATTCGAACGTCTTGATCGACTTCCTTCATTACGCTTTGAATGAAGCGTAGATGCATTTCGCACTCTTCTCTCGGGATGCGCGCAAGCCAATCTTCGTAAAAAGACCAGCCATATAAGACAGTCCAATGAAAATCACTGGGAGATAACTCTGAAGCACTCTTGAATGTCCTTGCGCCTAAATCGTACCATTTGCGTGCAATATGTGCACCCACGCCGTGGCAATTCATGAAATAGTCCAGCTGTTTCTCCAGTATGCCAGACTCTTGTAAACCAGGCAAAGAGCCAGTTTGAAGAATGATTTGGATTTTCCGTGCAATGCTAGCTCCAACATGAGGTAAAGAAAGAGCTTCTTTTTCTGTTTGTATCCGCTTCCCATAACCTCTGATCGTTTGAAGGGCCAGTTGATAACTCCGAGAGCGGTAGACATCGCCCTTCAAACGGTACCTGGAAACAAGATGTTCCAAAGCAGCAATCAGATCAGAATTAGGATTATCTACAATGAGGTTTGTGGCGTTCTCAACTTGCTTCTCTTGGGGTACTGAAATACATTCACTCAACTCGGTGGATTGATGAGAGCCCACATCTGTTTCATCATTCGAATCCACGAGTTCGACGCCTTCAATCTTCTCATTGGGCTCTTCATTTTGAATCTCGATCATTTCATTGTCCCATGATAGACTCATAGTGAGTGCGCTATCTGTGACAACGCGATGTTGCTTGAGACACTCGCTTATCCAACTCATCCTGTAGCATTTGGGTTCATTGCATGACCATATTTCTCCTAAGATGGAGTCTTCATATTCCCATTCACTATGGAATATGTCTAGATGAGTCAAGTGCCCGTTCTTGTCCACAAACGTGTCATTTACCAATATCACAATATCCTGAGAATAATTGTCTACTACCACGCCGCCATTTGCTTCTATTAGTTTGGCAAAAAATTGAACTCTAGACGGCACACGGGAAGGTAGTAGCAAAAACTGGTAGCCACTTAGAATGCCCATCTTTATTGGCGTTGCTCCGTCAGCTTCAAGTTGGACGAGTGAAATCTATCTCTCGAAGACCAAACCCAGATTCAGAACCTAAACACAAAGTAGATATCGTAGCAGCGTCAGAAAGGATGTACCAAATGTCTTATGGTTACAATTTGCAAGATGCTTGCCGATCTTGATGAGTTTTTAAACCGACAATATACAATTTGATGACGAAACAAAGCAAGGGCTGGTCAATGTATTAAAATTGAAATTTCCTGAATATTCGAAAGCTTGACGAAATGTGCTTGAGCCGGGAAGTTATCACGATCAAATTACTAAAGCAAGCTACGCGCTTGCGGGAACGCTTCTCGTTGGAACTAGTGTTTAACTGGTGATTTTGCTTCAATTTCTTTCAGAACACTTACTACGGATCTGGGAGTGATGATGTTTAAAAACTCCGGAAAAAAAAGAAGCTTGAAGGAAAACTTTATTACATGCAAACTATAGGTTCTCCCTTTAGTTTTATTGATTGATCGAACAGATATGGAAAAAGAGTCCTTGATGATCTCTTCGGACCCAGAGTCTTGCAAAATTATTTTGCCTCGCGATGTTTTCCGCAACTTGTTCACTTATGGGCTTTATATTATGAAAAATGCGTTATACCCCCTGATAGTATTGGTGGTTTTCAGTGGTCTTTTTCCACGCTGTACTGCAATTTTTGGCCCTTATGAATCGGTTATCAGCTTCGGGATTTCTTTTGGTGCTTTGACTTGGGTTTTAATGAAAAGAAAAAACGTATTGGCGGCGAAGACTAATAAATTGGGTTTCTTCGATGAGATAATAAATATCCGTCCTGGCATTTGTACCACAAAGTGGGATTTAGTCGCTGCAAGAATGAATTCATTTTTCTATGAAAATGGCTCCTGCTCTTCCCCATATTACTTCTATGATGGAAAGACGTGTTTCACAGACTTTAGGGTCACGTTTGTGTTACCTTACCTCAAGGGCGAAAGTAAACAAAAGGAGCCCAGAGCTGAGATGAATAGTGATGATGGAATTGTTTTATCACGTCTCGAAGATGTTATGACAGTGTACCGGGACACTCTCGAAAAAGAATGGAAGCAGCACATGGGAAACATGGATTTAACATTTCACGATTCAGAAATTCCTTTGCCTCGCGATTGTTTCCGGAATAAACTTACTTACCTATACTGTACAGAGAAGCTATTCGCGTTTGCCCAAGTATGTAATGTGGCTCTATTCATTGTGACGCATTCTTTACCCGCTGTGTATGGGCTTCAATTGAAGGAAACTTTTAAAGTTTTCTGGTATGTTGATCTTCAGATTTTTTTCAATATTGTGATGGCCTTTAGGATTCCAAAGACTCTAAAACATGAGACAATGACTTGTGGTAATAGGATGAAGTTCCTTGCATCTGTTATGAAATTTCGCCCTGGGAATGATAATGATAAGTGGGATACGGTCGCTAAACAAATGAATGAAGTTCTCTCTACCTCCGTGACCGGCCCCTCCCCATACTTTTTCTACGATGGAAAAAGCTGTCGTGGACTTTTCAAGAAGATGTTCATGGATCCCAGATATAAAAGCAAATTCTCTTCGTTATTTCCCAACAGACAAGATGCTTTTGCTGATCTAAGTCCATTCGTTGAAGAAGTAGTGACAACTTTTGAGAATGACTTGTTGAGCGAGAAAACCCAAAGTCTGCAATAGGATCCAACATCAAACATTTCACGCACATATCAATGTAGACTCACCTTTCATATTATAGAAACACATACCGATGAATAGCTAACACTTCATTAAACTGCGCAATTGCATGAAATATTCTAGTTCGTGTATAGAGCACCATGCAACACATAATACTGAGTCTCTCGTTTCCTGTCAAGAGTCGTCCTTGATTCTGATAATCACTGGACCTGCTGAATAACGATAATACCTTTATCCTAACGTATTATTTTTGCCAACGCATTCCATGATTTAACTAGATATATCGGAATTCCGTTCTGCTTGCATGGGATGGCCCATGAATCTACATCTAAATTTGTAGCAAACTGCTTGGCTTCTGTAGGATCGAGTCCCAGGACGGTAGTTGTGATTTTTTGAAACTTTTCGTAGTTTTCGTTCGGCTCAAGAAGAATCACTCCATTAACATTGGGATGTAGAATTGTAAGCAAGTCAGTCTCGCTGTCCCCTACATACCAAACTGGTTTGCCTGGGGGTAAAGTGGGCAGCAATGCCTCGAAGCGCCTGAGCTTATCTGCGCCTGTTAAAATGCCCTTGTCGAACTCGCCTGTGTAAATATCATTGCGTAAAAGTAAGGCGTTACAGTAAATTTCAGGGCTAGGCAATGAGTGATTGGGTAGATTGTCAGCAGCCGCAGAAATAAGAACGTCGTGTATAAATTCACGAGACCAATTGACAGAAAGGATATGAACCTGCGACACACGCTGCCACAATGGTACAAATCCATTTCTAACTATTTGATGGAGGCTCCTGGCGAAGTGAGCGACCTGCTCGGTGGAGATGCCACTAAAAGCGTGGAGACGCTCCAGCTCGTGGATACTGTACAGTTCTATGGGACGCAGACTGTCTTGATATTGAATTTCCGATTGAAGCAGGTGGTGGAAACTGGAAGTCGAGATGGGAGATGCCGCATCAAGCAATGGCAGCTGGCGAGGGCCAGGCTTGTGCAGCGTGTAGCCCTTGGCGTAATTGGCGATGAAATGGGACCACGCTGGTGGAAAAGGCGGCGATAGGTATGGTAGCTTCGCCAGAAGGGAAATGGTGTCCTTAGATGTGATGGTCTCGTCAAAGTCACAAATCAAGATCGTCATGATGCAAAGCAGTAGAACAAGTAATGAACGATCAAAAATTCTACGAGTGTTCTTTTCGCCGGCCGGTGTGGTGCGGTGCGCATGACTTTGCACAAAAGATAAGAACTCTGTCTGGCAAGTATTAGAGGAAGAAGAACAGGCTCTAGCAGTAAACTACAACTGCGTAGCTGCACGCAAAAAAGATGCGAGATATGTCTACGATAATCTAAAGATACACCCCAAGTTGGGCAACTACGAGTCTGTACATACGTATGTTTACACTCTTCTATATCTGTACACGGTGTAGGCGTAACCAGCTATTGCTGGCGAGCCGCCGCACACAGACTCAAACGGTGAATACTCAATCTGAGCGCTCACGTCAAATCTGGGACCCACGCGGCAACAAAATAGCATAGCTATAGGCCAAAGTCACGGAAGTTTGGACGTGAAATGCGCAATGAGTTGTGTGTAGAAGAAAAAATATACCTTCTGCTCGCGTGCTCTTTAAAAACTTTTTTTTTTTCCTTGCCCAAGAATAAAAAGAACAAAAAAAAAAAAATTTTTTTCAATTGAGCTCATCGCCCTAAAGAAGAAGCGCATCGCCCCAACCAGGCCACCACCACACACACACACACACACACACACACACACACATACCATGGAGCACGTTCCTGCCTGGAAGAAAATCGCCATCACTGCGAAACAGACGAGTACTGATGACCAAGATTCCGCACTAAACGTAACCACACACTTGGCGACAGGTTCGCTGTCAAAACGTGAGAAGCGTTCGATAATTCGCGGTGACACGCCCGGATCCTCGCAAGGACCAACCAAAAAACGCAAGCGCGACAAGGCCCCACGGGACCAGCGACGCGCAGGTAAGGAGCTGGTACTCAGAGACCAACTGCGGTACTTGATTGACTTTTACCGCGAGCGCGTGGGCGACCTGCCGTCCGAAGTGTGGGAACACGAGCCGGTGTGCGAGCACGTGACCAAACCCAGCCCAGAGTCCGCCTCTGCTGCCGCCGCCGAGACGGTCATGACCGCGTGGAAGTTCTCCAAGCAGAAGCAAAACTGGCTGCTGAAGCATGTGCTCGACACCGCCGTGATCCCCGTGTGCTACAACACGCTGTTGGTCGCGTACTTGCGCGACATGCAGGGCCGGTCACGTGACGAGCTGCTGAAGACGCTGCGCAATCACGTGGAGGGCGTACAAAACGATGACACACCCGCATCCGTCGAAAGCGACGCCGCGGCCGAGAAAAACAAGGACGAAGAAGCAGAGCAGGACAAAGCGAGCGGCAACGAGAGCGACGAGAACGACGAGAAAGACGACGCCACCAGCCAGCCCGACGCGCCGTCGTTAGTGCGCGCGCGTCTCTTGCTGGAGCAATTGGCCCAGGGCGGGTAATCCCGCCATCTGGCCCTCTTTCATTAGCCGCCGAACGCCGCCCCCCATAACACGTCTCTCGGAAAGCCTACTGGAAGTGAGCAGACACTGATACTGACCGTAACGCTGAAACCTTTTTACTTCTGAACGCATCGGTCACTCTGAACCCATCGGTCACTCTGAACCCATCACTCTGAACCCATCCCTCTGAACCCATCGGTCACCCTGAAAACCATCTTCCCATGATCATTAAGATCTGTATTGGGATCTTGGCTGGCTGGATCTAGTATGTTTATCGCTTCAACAACGCCACGTTCACGTCGGCCAGCCAAAAAAAAATAAAAACTGGTGGTTAGGGGGGAAAGAGTAGTATAATGAATATAGTTTGTTTTTTTTTTTGTGTCTGTCTGTATGTTGTTTACGAAATCACGCGTCCTGCCCTCCCCCCCATTGTCATTGCCGGTCACATCACGTTCACAGAATCAAGGTTTCATTACCTAACAAGTGGCGTTGTTGGCAAAAAAATATATTTCCCAACTTGCCCTTGTCCTTGCCCTCCCCAACTTACATCTCTCGATAGCGGCACGGAGTGGTGTCATCCGGACAGCCAGCGCAAAGAATGGTTCGAGTTATCCGTCCCCTCTCAGGGTTTCAAACACCCGAAAGAAGCAAGTACAACAGGAATGCCCCAATGTCCTTTGGCCCGAGTTGTGCCTTTCTCTTTACGATGCGCTCCATCAACAACCGTTTTTTTCCGAAAATTACTCCGATGGGCAATGTCCATGCATCCGGGGTAACCAGCAACCAGTTTCCCGGCGCCTCATGGTCACGTGCCTTGCTTCTCCGCATTTTCTCAGCACCCCTACCCCACTTTGGTGCAGCCGGGCCAGCGGACCCCCCCTCCCCCATTCTCGTCGTCGCATGCGCCGCGCGTCAACGGGCGCAACTCTCAATAAAAATCAATCAATAACCCCTACGCCCACTTGACACTTTCGCACCATTTTCGTGAGGGGATGACATGAAGGTTTCTTGTTTCGCATTTTGCAGACCCGTCGGGGCGTTGTCGTCCGACTGAGTTTCCTGGCGTGCTCATCGTTATCATCTATATAAGGTAAACATCAACCGCTTCCATTGTCATAGTGTACCTTTTCGTATCTCTTCCTTCTCATACTATCAATACAATGTCACTCAAGAATAAGCTTCTTTGTCGTGATGTGCAGTTTCGCGGCGCTTTCTACGACCGCTTCCCAAAAATTTATAACATTTATGTCATCGGAATGGTATCGTGTATCTCTGGACTTATGTTCGGATTCGATATCTCCTCCATGTCTTCCATGATCGCTACAGAACACTACAAAAATTACTTTCACACTCCAGACTCTATTACTCAGGGTGGTATAACCGCTTCTATGGCGGGTGGTTCATTTCTAGGGTCGCTCGTCTCGTCCAGTGTGACAGACGCATATGGCCGGAGGGTCTCTTTGCACGTGTGTGCAACCGCGTGGATCATCGGTGCTATTTTACAGTGTGCGTCACAGGACCAGGCAATGTTGATTGTCGGTCGCGTGGTCAGCGGTATCGGTATTGGGTTTGGGTCTTCAGCCGCCCCTGTTTACTGCTCGGAAGTGGCTCCTGCTAAGATTAGAGGTTTGATCTGTGGTTTGTTTCAGTTCAGTGTCACCCTCGGAATTATGGTGCTTTTCTTCATCGGGTATGGGTGTCACTTTATCGACGGAACAGCCGCTTTCCGTGTCACGTGGGGCCTGCAGATGGTGCCTGGGTTGGTTTTGATTGTTGCTGTTTTCTTTTTGCCAGAGTCTCCTCGTTGGCTCGCTAATCACGACCGTTGGGAAGAGACTCTCGATGTGGTAGCGAACATTGGTGCCCATGGCAACCATGAAGACCCTGAGGTTAAATTACTAATGGATGAAATCCGTGAGCAGGTGTTAGTCGATCGTGATGCTCTCAATTTTGGCTACAAGGACTTGTTCCGTAAGAAGACTCTACCTAAGACCATTGTTGGTTTGTGTGCTCAGATGTGGCAGCAATTGTGTGGTATGAATGTGATGATGTACTACATCGTATACATCTTCGAAATGGCAGGTTATTCTGGAAATACGGTTTTGCTGTCTGGGTCGATCCAGTACGTGCTTAACGTGGTGATGACTATTCCTGCGCTGTTCTTGGTCGACAAGGCCGGGCGTCGTCCTGTGCTTTTGGTGGGTGGTGTGTTCATGTTTATTTGGCTGTTTGTGGTAGCAGGTCTGCTCGCTCAGTACTCCATACCCCAACCCAACGGTTTCGACGGTGACGACACCGTCCGCATCAGTATCCCAGATACGGAGAAAGGCGCTGCTCGTGGTGTTATCGCTGCTTCTTATCTATTTGTGTGTTCTTTCGCCCCAAGTTGGGGTGTTGGTATTTGGATCTACTGTTCTGAGATCTTCAACAACATGGAGCGTGCCAAGGGTTCTGCGCTTTCTGCAGCTGTCAACTGGGCTTTCAACTTCGCGTTGGCCATGTTTGTTCCTTCTGCTTTCCGTAACATCACGTGGAAGACCTACATCATATTTGCTGTGTTCTCCGTGTGTCTCACAATCCAGACTTTCTTCATGTTCCCTGAGACTCGTGGTAAGACTCTAGAGGAAATCGATCAAATGTGGGCCGACAATGTGCCCGCGTGGCGCACCGGCTCTTACGTGCCTCAGCTCCCAGTTATTGAGGATGAAGATGGCACCAAGTTGGAACTATCTGGCCGTGCACAACATGTTGAGTCTGCCGGCAGTAATGAGAAACACCACTTGACTAATGACACGGGTCTAGATTCCACCCCAGAGAACAATTCTTCCCGTTCAGCTTAGAAAACGAAACTTTACGTGTTTCATGACTTTTCTCTTAATGCGAAACTAATAACAACTATGCTGGACAAACGACTATTTTTAATTATTTGTCTAAATAATGAATTCATGGTGTTGCGATTGTGCATACATCATATATAAATCATCATCGTGCATTTTGGCTTCTCGGAGTTGAGATGAGATGCGATAGAAAATTTTAATGAAAAAAAAAGTTTTTCTCGTTCTAACATTCAAGATATCTTGCTTAATAGTACTTCAAACGGTAGTAAGTAGCGTTGGTAAATATTTTCTTTCACTCGTGGGCTACGTGTGGTACATGTCTGAACCGACTCGCGACCTATCGCTGCAGTTTCTATATGATTTTATAGATCTAAATGTGATCCCAGCCTCGCTGACTCCCGTGCTGAACACATACTACTCCGCAATTGCCCGCGATCCTGAACTGGCAGCACTCGCAATTCCCAAGTGTTCAGAGGTACTTAATGACCTAGATAGCCATGCTCCCGAGGTTGTCAAGAGATGTAGCCAATTTCTCGAGCTGCTCAAGGAAGGCCAACAACCGCAACAGCACGCGAACCTCATCCTGGAGCAGGTCGACGTAAACGGAACTTCGGATGTGCCGGTTCTTGGCCAGCATCAGCATTTGACTAACTTAATAATTGAAGATATAGACGTTACAAAATATGTAAGCGATTAAGAGCCATACGCTTTGTCATGTTTGTGATGTAACCGGGCAACTCTTTACTTATATGTCTTACTCATTCGCTGTCCTTTGTACCTCTAATCGTAATAGCGTGGTTCGTCGAAGACGTGATACCGGTGGCCATTCTCTCCATCGCCCATATAGCGATTGGGAAACTTCAAACCATCTGGAATTTCAGTCACGTCCTCGATTCTGGTAGGTTCGTATAGCGCATCACCATAATTCTTGACTTCGTCTTCATCCAGCACCTGGAATTTCCCAACCTGCAACTCTGTGTCTGTAACGGTACCGCGGCTAACTCTGGCATATCCAGTTCTTCTAAGCTTTTTGAATAGAATATACTGACACCATCTGTCGTCATCTGTAGGATCAATATCATACATTCCAGAAGTTTCACTCACATAGTTGTTGTAGAAACCCTCCAATGGATTTGTGACTAGATAGCTTAACAAGATTGTAGGGCGTGAAGTATTACCCATCAATTTGGCAAGTGTCTCACTTTGCAGTCTTCTGTCTTCTTCATCTTCCTCTTGTCCACTGTGGAACACAAACACATCGACCAAAACATCATCGTATGTTTGTAAAGTAGCATGAATGGCAGGAGCCAGCTCTCCGACAGGTGAAGGCAACAGATGATGAGTAGAGTTGATTATTGGGAATTTGGAGAGTAAAACACAGCCCCATGTGTGTTTGTTGGGGCCTGGACCGAAATCGGCATACATCTCTAGATCATGAGCCATCTTACTGGTCAGATCTCTATTGCCCATAGTAATACGCTGGGTATCCGTTTCTAGCAAGCCCACCACATCCAATTCCATTCCTTTGATGATATCAATCATCTTTTGCTCTGAAGCCCACATGTCATTGTCGAGCCCGAAATGGATGGTCCAAATACCCGCCGTGATAAGCTTCTCCTCGGGATGGAAAGGTTGGGGAATACCAGTAGGTCTTAGTTGATAGGTGATTCCGCCAATACTGGCAAAAACCAACAAACCAATGAAATAGATTCTTCTCATGAACTTCTTGCCCACTAGAGGACGAGATAACGCGTCATTAAACCCAGTGAGACTACCTAAAACAATCAAAGCTGTCGATACAGCAAGTACGAGCTGTATTCTTTCTCTCAGTATCCAACCCAGAGGGACAAAAGCGTATGCTACTACCCAAACATGAGCCAGAGTTAGCACCACATAGACGACGAAAGCGAAACTGAAAGCCCAAGGGCTTTTGACTAAATTCATCTTTGAGAAGTAAGTTGGTACAAGCCAAATTATTGAGAAAGCATACAGTAATCCACCAAATAGGTACTTTTTCCATGCAGTAAATGCATTGAGGGATAGCACAGCAGTAGAAACGCAAAGCGATAGTGCAGGTATCATAGGATTGTTAATATAATTCCTTGCTGTTAAGCACGCTAGCAGGAGAGCAATGCACGTCAGAGAGCTATATGGCCAAGTTAATGGTCCTTGAGTACCGTTTTGGTTCCAGCCTTCCCAAGACCAATAGATGGTAGTGGATGCATCGGTAAGAAGTTGATGGATTGCAAAAATCAAAGAGCCAAAACCCGTAGACACCAAAACTTTGGACAAAAACGTTGGCTTGGTATTGGGTTGCCCATCGAATTTTTGGTAGTGAACGGAGTTGATGTATGGTGTAAAAACAGAAGAAAAAACCATTAGAGCTATACCGACCTTGTTGCGCCCGCCGTTTTCGCCATTCATGATCGGCCAGAACGGATTGTTGGAGAAGAATGCCATTTTGAGAACAACTGAACACACAAGACCCATTATCCACGTGATACTAAACATCTGCGTAGATTCTTGACTTGTGATAGTCCTTAATGTGTTTGAGAAACTCATGGAAATGATAATCGTTGCTACCGATGTAGTTAATAGTCTGGATTCCGGCACTTGAACAAGATACGCAGCAGCTCCGATGACACCGGCAAATAGGTAGCCAAAGTTACTAATAATCATTGGCATTAATGGAATGTACAGGAATATTGGTGATAGTACGGACAGTAAGGTGGCCTCATAACCAGAGATACCCATGTACCATAACGGGAAATACCAAATTAGACATAGCAGAGCAGTTAGCGTTGTCCAGAAAGAAAACGCGTTGATTGTGTTCACTACAATATAGAAGATTGAGTCTTGACTTGGAACTATAACTGCATTTTCTGCAGAAGAGATATACATAATATCTTTCTCATCCTGGATCATGATTTTGATCTCTTCTTCATCATATAAGCCTTTATCGGATTTTTCCACGATTAAATCTAATTCTTCGTCTTCTTCTTCCAAGAATCCATCAGATGGTACATAGTCCACATCTAACGAATCCTTCGAAACGTCATCAATATTAGAGATAAATTCTCTCACCTCGAAAGTTCCTTCAATGTCTTCTTCAATGTCTTCTTCAACGTCTTCTTCAACGTCTTCTTCAACATCTTCTTCAGTCAAAAATGGGCCTTCGAGTTCATTATTCTCAAATCTGAAAAACCAGTTTCCTTCATCAGAGACTCTTTCTAACTTGATTGAAAGTTTCTTGAAGTCCGAAAAGGCTAGGGAATCGAAAGCAATATCCAAAATGATCAACGCCCATTCAAAGTACGCATAAACAGAATAAGCACCAGGCCGATTATGGACCTGGTGTTGAACGAACCAATACAAGAGAGGGACGATTGTGCCGAAAAATAACGTCATCGCCCATTTCTTGGCCGTCTTGGTCTCAGAATTGCGAATAACTAACACATCCCAAGGAGCAGTCAATACAATATACAATATCATGAAAAAGTCGTGGATGTCATGATCGTCGGTACTTGTTATGTATACCCAACCACCACAGGTTACAGTTCTCACCACACCCACCAAAAGGCAACTGAGCGACTTATTAATCATGTAATGGCCTAGCAAAAGCAGAAATCTTGGAAAAGCAGTTAGAGCTATTAGGATCTGGAAGATTGACCTTTCAGGGTATCTATCACCAATCGTAGCAGAGACACTGGGGAACCACTCATCTGGGTAGGAATAGTGTGCATTGGCCACAATTTTATAAAAGTGCAACTTGTAACCGATTACAAGCGCAACCAAAAATGCAGCTGAAGCGCATACGGTATGTACCAGTGGTATTATACTAGCATTCACCGATACCATGTCTTTTTTGTTGTGTGATGTGTTTTTCAGTAGGAACTCAAGCGAGATTAGCAAGATTTCTTTGTGATGTGAGTATTTTTTAGACACGTGATGATTTCCTACTTTTGTTAACTGTTCGAAAACTCCATGAAGGGTCCATGATTTAATAATTCTGTCCTTTATTTTCTCTTCATTATTCACTCTAGCCAGACTTAGATGAGTCCTAGCACTAGTAATAAAAGCTGATACATAACACTGCGGTCCACTAGACCAAGGCCTAGCAAGACAAGAAATCAACTCATACGCATTATTTACTGTAGATCACAACGTGACGCCAAAGTTCCTAACAAATTCTGCTTAATGATTACTTAACTAGAGCTTCTCCTCCAACGCCAAGACTAACGCAACTCTGCTGGGAATATAAACTTGGATGTAATTGCTCCGATCATTCCATCTCAAATCGGTAGTAAAGAACCTGGACTTTTCTTCATCAATACGATTATGTCCACCGAGTTCCACACGATCACTGTTGAGAACTATGCGATAACAGCCCGGCTGCTCCACACCTATTCTGTAGTCAGTAAAACTCTCGGTAGGATGGAAATTAAAAATAAACAGCAAGCCGTTTCTTTCAAAGGCGATAACCTTGTCAACTTCGTGTTTTAAAGAAACATATGCTTGAGGGGTGTTTAGCCATTTGTATTTACGCTCGCAGCCTTGCATAGCTTTGTCAAAATTGTTCAAGAAATGGTAGCGCAGTAAGGGATCATCAACCAAATTGAATTGACGACGAGCATAGTGGTAGCTGTTTTGATTATTGACGTTGGGGAAGTCCAACCACTCTGGGTGCCCAAATTCATTTCCCTCAAAGTTCAAATAAGCTTCTCCGCCAAGTGAATGCGTAATAAGGCGAATTAGTTTGTGTAATGCAATACCACGGTCTACGACAGGAGTCAGTGCCTGTAATACTGACATTTCTGTGTACATTGCTGCATCCATTAACCAAAAAGCCAACGTCTTATCCCCCACGAGGGCTTGGTCGTGAGACTCTGCATATGCAACAACCTTTTCACCATGGCGCCTATTAATTAGAGTGTGAACAATGTTCCCCATCTCCCATTCACTATCTTGCTTCTCCTTCAATAATTTAATCCACATATCTGGTAGCGCCATTGCGAGCCTATAATCAAATCCAGCACCTCCTATGTCACGGGGCAAGCATAGTGTTGGATAGCCTGAAACGTCTTCAGCGATGGTGACACCACTTTCTGGCAGAATTTCACGCACCAAGTCGTTTGCTAACATGAGGTATGCTAAAGCCTCATGATCAACATTTGATCTCTCTTTGGACAAGTACTCGTTGTAGTCTCCACTAAAGGCACCACCAGCTCCTACACCATGGTGATTGTAAAGCATAGAAGTGACACCATCAAATCTGAACCCGTCAAATTGGTACACATCCACATAAAATGCTAGATTACTCAGAAGAAACCTCAATACTTCAAAACTTCCATAATTGAAAAGACGCGAATCCCATTGGGGATGTTCACCTCTGCCAGACGAAATTGAGTGGAAATATTGGTGGTCTGAACCATCAAACAGGTTCAGGCCATCCTCAACATTTTTTGATGCATGGCTATGAACTACATCGAGCAAAACCAGTATTCCCATTCCGTGCGCAGTATCGACTAGTTCCTTCAAATCCTCCGGTGTTCCAAACCTTGAACTAATTGCAAAGAAGTTAGTGACCTGGTACCCGAATGACGCATAGTAAGCATGTTCCATTATAGCCATCAGTTGTATAGCATCATATCCAAGATCCCTAATACGAGGTAAGACATTTTTGGTGAACTCCTTGTAGGAGGCTACCTTGGGTTCCGGTGACGATATGCCCACGTGAGCCTCGTAGATACGCAAAGAATCATTTGTCCTGCTAAAAGACGGTCTTTTATTCTTGAATTGATAGCTCTTTGAAGGATTCCAAAACCTGCCCTCGTATCCAGGACCGTAAAGCTTCGCGGTCTCTTTACTCGGCTGCGTCGCTCTAGTAATCCATGCCGGCACGCGATAGACCCGCTTACCGTCTGGCAAGATGAACATCACTTTAATCCTGGAATCGTGGGGAATTGCATAAGTACCATCCTGATTGGGTGGAATGGTCACATGGAAAACTCCAAATTCATCCTTATCTTTCAATTCGTGTGAATTCTCGTCCCAGTTATTGAAATCTCCAACAAGAAACGATCTGGTAGCATTTGGAGCCCATTCTTTATAACTGATATTCTTAGTCTTAGGGTCCGCATGCAGACCAAAGCTCTTATATGAGTTTCTGGTGAAATCCGCCAGTGTTTGCTCTCCCTTATCTGGATTAGCATGTTTCAGTTCATACAGCCATCGGTCCGCCAAAAATCTTCTTTCAGATAAAACTTCCGCAAATGGCTCGAGCCATGAATCTTGCTCCACGGCACCTCTGACGTTCTCAGGTAACTCTCGCATAGGCGGCTACTGATCGTACTTTATATGTTTATACCAAACAAAAAAAAAGTCCTTGATCTTCCTTGAACACTTGATTGAAATCTAGTCTCAATTTGTTCACCTGCAAATTTCACTTACTGCTGACCTGCGGATAAAGTAAAATTGCTCGTGGAAGAAGTAAAGGATGAAACTCTCATCTCTTTTTTGCTTACGCTTATATATAGATTGTTAGCTCCCCCTCCGTAGCCAGCTGTGCGCCCCTTGTTGTGAACAAAGAGCGGCGCGAGGCGCACAAGCGGTCCAGTCACGTTTATCATTAGAAGGTCTATATTCAGTGTAATGGTCCGGGCTATAATTCAGCAATATAGATGACATCAAAGAGAGATCACAATGATCTATGTAGACTATGTATTACATTCTGTTTGGCATTTACGTCGAGAAATATGTTTTGTCATTTAATGATGATACTGGCGAAAAATGGTGCTATGGGCAAGAAAAAGTTCAGGTTGACGAATCGTTATGCAATTGAAATGCTAGAATGGTTTGCTCGATTGAATTTTGTGTTTACTAGGTACTCAAATCAGCGTCGGAAAGTTCTATGTCTTCGTCGTCGTCACTTAACTCGATGTTACTGAGCTCATCACTAGAGTCGCTGTCGCTGAGATCAGCGTCATCCAAATCGCTCAAATCGTCGTCATTTTCCTCATTTGACTCTTCGTCAGTCTCACCCTTCCCGAACATTGCCTGATATCGCTCCTCAGTAGCGTACTTGTCTATGTATTCTTGAATTTTCTGTTCATACAGCTCTTTATCCTTGAGTTGTAACGTCGCAGCCTCGTTGTTGAGTGGGTCGCTACCGTTCGGTTCTTTGAGCAGTCCAGGTAACATCCATTCCACGATGTTGATCAGATCGTAGAGAGGGCTCCATGTCGAGTTGATAACGTCAAGACATATAGACCCGGATGCGGCGTCAATGTTCGGGTGAAATATTCTGTTTACAAACCCTATGCTGGGAGATTTGTAAGGGTAGTTATCAGGAAGCTCGACGTGTAATCTCCATACTCCCTTTTCGTAAGGCGTTTCTTTTGGGCCATGGAACTTGACGTGGAACTCTTGCATATTATCATCGACTAATTCTACATCGTGATCGCTCATTAGTAGTTTCATGACATCAGTTTCGATTCTTCTCTTGGAGTTACTGGGATTTAGTTAGTAATCAACCCATCACACACACTGCTAACAGCTCATCACATACCTCATTTGTGTTACTATGCTTCTTGCTTTATGTGATGCATTACTATCATCTTTTTCTGGCCCCCTGCTCAACAGTCATAGCGACCATCTTGGGTCACAGGAAAAGTAGCTTTGTACGTTGTTGGCAAGTCACACAGAAGTGGAGTATGCTAATGGTTCAAGCTTTATCTTGTCTATTTAGCCTATGCAGTTTTTCTATATCTTCTTCTGAGCCTCTAATTCGCTCCTCAGGGTCTCTAGCTTTTGCTTCATTTCTTGCAGCTCTTGTTCGCGACCTTCGCCAATGATCAAAGTGCGTCTCTCGCTGTCGTCCAGCAACCCAAACAACTCGCACATGTTTTCGCGTGACGAAAGTAGCTGGTGTGCCGTCAAGGTCTTGAGAGTGACATTATTATTGTTGTTTTGCGTCATCTTTATTAGATCGGACAGCCAACTTCGTAAACTAGGAAAAGAACCACCAATGTTTTATATTGATTCTCGGTCCTTTCGATCAACACTCAGCTTGTAAGAACTCCGCTTAATATGGAATCAGAGCGGTATCTGTTGGAGTTGTCGATGATATAGGATAATGCTGGAAGAAAAGACATTATTTTTCATTACATCACTCATTACGTTTATATGAATACATCATTTCTGGTTGGGTTTAGCAGCGAAAGCAGAAGTTAATTCGTGATGTTTTCCGTCAAGATGCTTAGTATTATGGAATTATTCTTCTAGTTGAGTCGCTTGTATTTGCTGTTGCAAAACCTATTTTTGATATTTTTGGTACAATGTTTATTTTCCAAAAGAGAGTGAGGCTATATGAAATGTAAAAAGGTTGAATCTATATGAGATTCATAACATTGTAAATATAACTACGTCGTTATTGTGATTGATGTTCGACCAACAATTTGTGCATAGCTTGATGCACGCGTTACCGACTTCTGATGCACGGTTAGTCTATTGATCATAAATAATATAACATGACGTGATGAAATGCTGTCATCTCGTAAAATCTTAGTTTTCGATCTCGTTGAGCTGTATTATTATGTCAAAAAAAAAAAAAGATTTCAATGACATCTTTAGTCTGACAAGAGAATAAGAAGAAATGGAAAGTTTAAAGATACACGATTTCATTGGGGCCCGCGTATACATTACGGTTGGCGGTGGTCGTATGCTCAGTGGTATCTTGATGGCTAGCGACTGTGAGCTCAACTTATTGTTGGACAATGTCGAGGAAACGACAAAAGACACACGCAGAAGATTGGGACTGGTGAGCGTACCCGAGAGAACTATAGAGTCGGTGAAACTGGAAGAAAGTACGCTGAACTCTCTGATTCACAGAAAGCAGATGCTGTTGCGCAATATCGCTTAGAAACGAACAGAAAGTGATCCTTTATCCGTTGTTGAGAAGAAGGCAATTATAAGCACCTTCAATGATGTTCTCACAACCTATAAATGGGATTTGCTGTGAGTACGATAAGACTTCTCGCTGTTACTTGAGAGTTATACAACAATTGATCAATGTCAGTCTCACAGAAGCTGTTGGAAGATTATCAAGATATCATCGATAAAGCTGCTACACACCCTCTGCCACAAGAAATTTGTAATGGTACTCTTTCGGACCGTACTCTTTTCATTTACCTATCACAAGACTTGCTGTTTTTTCAAATGGCCATGAGATTTTCTTGCAGAGCAACGTCTCTCTGCCCTAAGGAAAGCCTGTTGAAGAGGGCCAAACAGATTGGATTTTTCGCCAATTCTGAAAATGATTACTTCCAAAAATGCCAACAACTAGTGGGTAGTGAGTTGATCCCAGAGGAAAGAGAGTATTACACCGCTACGAGGATCCCTACTACTGAAAGGTTCATACAGTATATGGAATCAATTTTAAAGAGTGAGAAATCTTACGCCAAATTTGTTGCTTTTGGATTTGCGAGTGAGCTAGTATATCTTATGTGGCCCAAGCATTTCGAAGCGAAACCAGATCTCCATTGGAAATATCAAAGGTGGATTGATCTGCACAAAGGCGAACAATTTGAAACCTGGTGCGAATTCTTGAGAAGCGAAGTAGACAAGTATGACTATACCGAGGTGTCTGAAGTGTTTCAAAATGTAATAAAGCTTGAATACCAATTCTTCGACGCCTGTTACCATTGCTAGCTTTGCGATTGTCAGCGATGTATCTTGGGACGCAGATATAAAGTAATACTTGTATAATTTTTCAGTTTTCAAACTGACAGAATTGTAACCTAAGAGGGAATCTATAGCCGCGGGTTCATGGTTAGCTGATTAGCCTGAAGCCCAATATGACAACTTTCAACCGTCCGCCCATGTGGTCAAGATCATGAGATTTTTTGAGTACTTTACGAAATCGAAAGTATTGTTTTTATTGGAAACTCTTAGAATTGGGATCGACACTATATAATGTCACCACGATATCTCGTTCAGAATACAATGAATCCAGTGCTACAAAGCTTAATCACAGAATGTCAACTTCTCAAGCGTTACTTAAGAACTACGATGGACAATTCAAAAGAGCGGCTCAACACAAGCTCATTCGTGAACTCTGCGCAGGAACCCTATCTGATCGTGCTTTGTACACTTACGTGGCACAAGATCTGCTCTTCATTCAAAATGGTCTAAGAGCTATCTGCAAGCTTGCTGCTTTAGCTCCAGATGAACAGAGCTTGATGACCCTTACCAAAAGACTGGGGTTTTTCGCCAATTTGGATTACAGTTATTTCTACAACTGTATTGAACTTTTAGGGCCCACTTTGAGTACTGATGATGCGATCAGATTAAAAACCAAGAGGCTACCACTAGTTGATAAATACATGGAAATGCTAGAAAAGGAGATACAAGAGGAGAAGTCTTACGGCAAAATGGCAAGTCTTGTTTACTGTATGGAAGTAGTTTACCTGGAATGGACCAAGTGTAATCCAGTTGGCAAAAACATGCATTGGAAGTACCAGACTTGGGTTGACTTACATGCCGGTGACGATGTTGATGACTGGTGCGATTTTTTGGCAAAAGAGGTTGACAAGTATAGTTATGATGAAGTCGCACCAATATTTGGAGAGGTTTTAGAATATGAATATGATTTCTTCGATAGCTGTTACAATAGTTGAACTAATAAAGCACTGGCTTGCTTACAACCTATATTAATAGAGTATAGATTATAAATTATGTGGAATTAGTTCCTTATTAGATTACTACCACAATAATGGTTTTTTTTGGCTGCCTTATTATTCGATCGTTAGCGTTTTCTTACTGCGATCACGAATATAATGGGCGCGGCTTAAATGCCGAAGATGACTCCCTAGAAGTCCATCAGTTCTATTCCTTTGTCTTTAATTGACGAATTTATCTTCTTTGCATTGGGTGTTCTCATATACTTACTGAATATTATGTATTAAAAGAGTAAAAAAGTGTGAGCGCCTTAAACCTCTTGCCGTCTCCATTATCGATTTACATGAAATCAACCGTTAATGTTAAGTTTTCAAAACAATCGTGATGGTCAATGTTCCTATTATGCCCGAAGAGGTGTTGCATTGTTCAGTAATTTTACGAGTTTAGAGATTTGATTTTAAAAGGAAGGTCTTAGAATCAACACCGTAATATAAAAAACCATCCAATCCAACGTCTTTTCACTCGTAGATATCTGGCATCCGAACGACCAAAACACACAATGTCTGTCTCTCAAAGATTAATCAAGAATCACCAAGATATCTTCAACAGAGCTACTCAGCATAATCTTACAAAAGAATTATGCGCGGGGACGTTAGAGGACCGAAAGCTCTTCATTTACCTAGCTCAAGACTTACAATTTTTCCAAAGTGGTTTAAGGCTCACATGCAAGCTAACCTCTGTTGCTCCTACTGAATTCAGTTTAATAACACTGGCCAAGAAAATCGGGTTCTTTGCAAATGACGAGAACAATTACTTTCAAGAATGCCTTGAGTTATTGAGTCAATCACTAGGGAAAGAAGAGGAAATCCGCTATAAAGAAGAAAGACTACCTCAAGTTGATGAGTATATCAAATTAATCGAAGAACTGGCTGAAAACGAAAGCTCCTATGCTAAATTGGTAACTTTCGTATATTGTATGGAACTTGTCTACTTGCAATGGCCCAAGAATAATACAATCCCCGCCAATTTACATTGGAAATATAAGACTTGGATTGACTTACACGCGGGCGATCATTTTGAAACCTGGTGTGAGTTTTTGCAAGGAGAAGTCGATAAATGTGACTATGATGAAGTGGCGCCAATATTTGCCAAGGTTTTGAAACTAGAGCACGATTTCTTTGAAAGCTGTTACAATAGTTAGGCTAGTTGCGCTTACGCACTACTTTGCAATTTTTTATAGACTGATCCTTCATCATATGGCAGATTATATGTCTGAATGTAGATTTCTAGGCGTTCTCTGAATGAAAACCTATTCCATTTGCCACAGTTTAATCTGGGAACACCAATTTGCTCGATTGCACATCCTGCCGAGATGTTCGCGCATATGCTAGCGATAGAAAGATCTCCACCCGACAGTACATATCCAACTGAAAATCCTCCAAGAAAGGTGTTTCCGCCCCCTGTTGGATCCACTACCTTACTGGGTGTCTTGGAATGATAGGCAGGAAAATGGATAAGATCTCTCGACGACATGGTTCGAGCGGTAAGAACCAACGAGCCAAGCTTACCACATCTCAAAACGCACACATTGTTAGCTCCCATGAACTTATCAAATTGCCACGCCAAAGTCTTGCATTCATCTAAAGTCAAAGGTTCGGATAGCCCAAACAATCTTGCTCCTTCCTCGGCATTCGGCGAAAGGATCACTTTTTCGCCACGGTTCATCACACGTTTGATCCATTCATAGCGCTCCGCATTACATAGATCAGGAATGGGCTCCCATACGAATACACGGTTGTCAACTTCCGTATGCGATTTCATTTCATCCATGATACTGGATGCCCGCTCATCTGAGCACACCAAATGCAAACATCGAAGTTGGTCAACATCAGTAGAACCAAATTCATCACACCAATCCTGCACGTCGATTCTTTTCTTTTCAGAAAGGTACTTAAACTCTCTGAACTCTTTTTCACCATAGAAGTTCCAGCCCCTTGTAGTTAATCTCGAATCGTCGTCGCGAAAGCATACACCCGTGTTCCAATCTGTAATTTCTTTCGTTATTTGAGAGGGAAAGTCGCTTCCCCTGTCGACTATCCAGCGCAGCTTTTGCGACACTTCAGTTGATGGAGCAACTATACAACCTCCTAAGATGGCATACATTCCACCTCCTCCAATCACATCAAAGTAGCTAGCATTAGAAGTATGGATTTCATCAATGATGAACATGCCGTTTGTTGTAAACAAAGACCCACCCATTTTTATATGTTTTATTCGATATTCCAAATTATGCCTAAGCGATTGTGATGTTTTCTGTGGTGATCCCTAAATCTATCAATGAAGGGGTCCTGAGCAGCGGTAGGGGTCAAGGTTGAAACCTTCAAAGTAGATGGGAAGTGACAAGATTTCAAATTATAGATATCTTAAAGAATTATACCTGGTTGTACATCTATTGCATAGTGCTATATATACACACTTTCATGTACTTACCGAAATATATAGCGCTGTGGCGCAGTGGAAGCGCGCAGGGCTCATAACCCTGATGTCCTTGGATCGAAACCAAGCAGCGCTATTGTTTATTTTTTGATCGAGCTTCAGACTCGATCGCTTGCATATGCAAGAACCATCCACCACGACGATCATCAAACCTGATCAGAGTAATACTTCCATTTAACTAGTGGTATCTGTGAGTTTTGATCTGCAAAAGAAAATCGTCTTATATTGTCAAGTAGTTTTATACTAATTGTAAAATGATATCCAAGGAAGACTTTTATTCTATGGCCACTTTGCACAAATATGTATCAATTTGTTTTGGTTTAATATTGTAGTGATATTTTTATTTGTGTTCAGTCGATTCATATAAAGACACATTTTCTTACATAACTAAATCTTGATTAAAGCTTGATTATTCCACGCTTTCCTTTCCCAGTTGAGCGATAAAAAATTAAAGAAAAGGATGAATAATACGTATTATGCAGTTAAGGTTATGGCGATTGCAATGGGATCAAGATAAACTTCGACCGACTTCCATTTAAGGGGGTTGTTTCTTTATTTTTAAGCCATGACAAGGCATGGGCTTTTATTTTGCCATTTATATTGTTAGTTGAGCCTAGTAGTACAAATTCAATTTAGGAATTGAATAATTTGCTGAGTTATGTTATAAAGCTCCAAACTCGCATCGTCATATTGCTCGGCATTGCCTGACCCAGATACTGAGTTTGCATTCATTGCCGCTGAAGCCCTTTGGGCTGTTTCATAATTGATATCGGACAGTTTTTTTATGCTTCTCACGATTTCCTTATTTTCCTTAATCAACTGCAATATAGTTTCATCATGGCTTTCTAGCAATTGCAAAATTGTCCATAGTGCAATGTGCTCAAAAGTAGGATATTCGCTCTGCAAAAATCTCAACAAGAACCCGCATACACCATCTCCAGGAGAATTCCAAGATTCGATGATTTTTGAGTAATTGTTTATTCTTGAACACAGATTAGCTAAAGCTGCAGCTGCATTTCCGGAAACTTCTTGATTGGTAGAGAAAGTCATAGGAATTAGGGCTTCCAAAATATTACAATCCAACAGTTCCAATTTGGAGTTATCTGCTAAAGCCAAAATTGCGAAACATGCAGAGATCTCACTTTGAACACTAATTGGGGAATCCAAAGCCAGTTCTTTGCATTTTTCAACCGCACCACTTTCAAAAAATTCCTGTCTGTTCTTTTCAGAAGAGGCTGCCAAATTTCTTAAAGTAGAGACAGCATGACATTGAATCTCTTCAGAGCTTTTATAATCCAAAAGATTAACTAATGGTTTGAGGAAGCCTGCATCAACGATGAGGCCCTCATTCAATGGATGAATAGATATGTTTCTGATACAAGCAACGCTAGCCAACACCAAAGGCATAGAATCGCTTTGAATTAATTTGACTAGATGTGGCAATCCACCGGCACGTACAATTTCCAATTGATAACCGGTATCGGAAGCCAAATTCCGCAACGCCAATGTGGCCTGACATTTAACTCTTGCAGATGGAGAATCCATTAATGCAACAAGTTTCGATACCAGTCTTGGTTCTGTTTGTGATAATTTTTTCCTGTTTGATTCATCAACTGCAATATTGGATAGAGCCGTAGTACAATAGTATTGCACGTCTGCATCGATAGAAGACAACAACGCGACTAGGACAGGAACAGCGCCTGCATTCACAAGCTCTTTTCTGTTCTCACCGGAGTGTGTCATGTTCAATAAGGCACCTGTCGCATTCCGTTGTACTCTAATGTTTTTAGATTTAGCAAGTTTCGTTAATGGAACCAGCGCACCGGATCTCGCTATCTTGGCTTTGTTATCGTCCTGCGTGGCCAAATTAGTAATACATCCGACTGCATTACACTGCACTTCAACATTGCTGCTCATCATTTGGTTGATAAGCGGCTCTAAGCCACCCATGTCGACGATTAGAATTTTATTTTCATTGTTCACCGCCAGATTACCCAGGGCTGCACAGGCTGCCACTTGTATTTGCGGGTCATTGCTCTGCAAAAGTATTAGAATAGGTTCTAGCACATCTCTGCTCACAGGTCTCACATATTTTTCCGTTATTTCAGCAAATGCTAAAGCAGCGCTACGCTGCAAATTCAAATTGTCCGAGTAAACTAGGGTTGTCAGGGCCTTCAGCGGACCTCCCGTATAAAAATCAAATCTATCTTTATCTTCCAAGTA
>JAJLUF010000091.1:2835-35933 GCA_030569995.1 Lachancea cidri
AATAAAACGACTCAAGGTTTTAAGATAGACGAAATGACGTAAAATTATATAGTGCATCTGATAACATGCAACCAACAGTATCTCAAGCATATATTATTCAACCACCGTACACTGCTGGGGTTTCTGAAAAATTGAGTTTTCGTAAAAGACAGAATTGTAGATTAAGCTTATAATAAGTTAAATAATAATTGAATCACACTTACATGATATAGCTTCTTTCCCTTGTATGGGGTGATGCTGCGCAACTCAAGAAAAGTTCTGTGGAGTTTTTGATTTTAACAATTCCGCATCCTACGGTATACAATTTTTTTTTTTAAAAACATAAAAAATTGAGCAAAAACATATGATTACTGCAAAACTGGCATTTTACGACTATCTACATCCCATGTAGTTAGATTCTTTAATAAAAACTTTTTATCAAGTTTCCTGAAATGGCGCTCATAAACCAATCATTATGTGAGTCCAAAATGATGTTTAGCGAAGATTTAGTCCCAGGATTGATTTCTAATGCTTGTAAACTAATCCTAATAACAGGTTGTCCAAAAATGACTAATAATTTCTGCATGCCAGTGCAAATGTTCTAAATCATTAATAGCCCGGGATAAATCAAACGTTGCCTTAGCGAGACGAGAATTTGGGAGCACAAGGACGTCCAAGCATAAAGTTGGCTACTTGGTTAGCAGCGTTTAGAAGATACAAGACCATAATAATCAGAGTTTTATGAAGTGCAGACTGGTTCGCTAATTCTCGAAACAGTGCGCTTAACTGCTCAGTTTAAGAACTCTTCATCCCCTTCATCCGCATTTTTCTAGCATCGTAAAGCATTCAGCATACTTTTTAAAAGCATCTCATAGAAGATGTCAGAAAATGTCGATTGAAAAAACTACAGGGTCAAGTCGTGAATTGTTCAGATCATTATCTAATGGCAAAAGTACGAACCATGCTAAAGTTTGAAATTCATAAGTAGTTACTTCAACTTAACACTGTCATTCTCAGAGGACTGTTCGATTTTTAGCTTTAGAAAATACTAGATACACTTTTTGGTTTGTAACCAACCATGTGATATTCAAGCCCAACTGAACTCCAACTACAGGAGACCATGGCAAATAACTGTGAATAATTATCAAATGCGAATGCGAGGTGATAACCCGCCGGATAATGAAGTCTAGATTTGAGGAAGGAAATAATATCCTCCAAAGGTATTTCGCAGTATTCCAATACTCCAAACATACTGGAATAGGAAAAAAAATTACTTTTCCTGTCCTTTTATTTTGCTCAGGATTATTTATCATTGTGTCCGCTCGAGTTACTCCGCAAATTTTTCGCTGAACTAAAGGCTGCATATGTGTGGCGTTTTATCTTGTAATTTTGAATTATTCGGAATTCTGTTAAAAATTCACATACAGCTATGTAGCCCGCTAGTCTCGAACTGTTTAGCTTCTATAAACTTCTATTCATTTCGCTGCAATTCCAACGAGAAGAAAGCGATTTCGGAAAAACATACGATGAAAATCTCGAACCGGGCAAATATTCAAAAATGTGCTACCATGCTATTCTCGATTATGAAAGATCTCATAACTCATGAGGGTGTTTAAAATTTGGAGATATGATCTATTCATGCTTCATTTCAAATTTGCTCCTCCCCACTGAGATTGGATGCAGGGCTTTCTCTTCGAATACTCCACATTTCCATCTTTCATATCTTCCGCCCGTGCGAAATCAATTTTCCGAAATTTAGAATGGCTTGATCACGAATTTTGCGATGTAATTTATTTTCTCCGCGTATTCCGTGCGCAAGATTCTGTCACACAAAACCCTGATCGTACGGCGCTAGGGCGTTTTTTTGCATACCAATCTCGCTTTAATGCAAATTCTTGGGGTAAACATTGGCGCGATGTGCTTTGGAGAATGCGTAAATAGAGGAAACCTACAATTTTTGCGGGGTAGGAACGGAAAATTCCAATGCTCTTGAAAATGTATTGAGAATGCTCATATTGGGGACCGCGACCGCACAGATGGGAGAGTCTGGCTCAACATTTTTCCGGTCCTCAAATCTTGACAATTGGCGGAGGAAGAATATAAAAAGGTAGCAGTTGGATATTATTTCAAGAGGTTTACTTATTTTTATTCACTTATCTACAAGTACTGAGCTTCTTTAGTCAGTAGTATAAAACCGATAAACAAAAAATGGGTATTTTACAAACTCTCTTCTACGCAGAAGAGGACATTCAAGGTTCGAAAACGCGTGCTATTTTTATTGGCGCTTTCGTCGCTTTCGGTGGTATACTTTATGGGTATGATACCGGAACAATTTCAGGTGTTTTGGCCATGGAATATGTCAAGAAAACGTTCACCTCTACAGGCACCTTCACTGCGGGGCAGACATCTTTGATTACGTCTATCCTTTCCGCAGGTACCTTCTGTGGTGCTCTTCTTGCACCATTTGCTTCGGATACATTGGGAAGAAGAATTGGTCTACTTGTTGCTTGTGCGATTTTTACACTAGGTGTTATTTTGCAAACCGCCTCTACTACACGTCCTTTGCTTATTGTTGGTAGAGTTATCGCTGGTGGAGGTGTTGGTGTTTTATCTGCCATTGTTCCTCTTTACCAATCAGAAGCTGCACCAAAGTGGATCAGAGGTGCTGTGGTTTCGTGCTATCAATGGGCTATTACGATTGGTCTTCTCCTTGCTGCCTGTGTTAATCAAGGTGTTAAGGACAGAAACGACAGTGGATCTTACAGAATTCCATTTGCAATCCAGCTCTTGTGGATGCTCATCATGGCAGTCGGAATGTTCCTTCTTCCAGAGACTCCAAGATTTTATGTCATGAAAGGTAAACATGAAAATGCGTTAAAATCTCTATCCAGGCTAAGAGGACTTCCAACCGACAATCATTTAATTGAAAAGGAACTGGACGAAATTATCGCTAACTATAACTATGAGAGATCATTGGGATCAACCTCTATTTTGGACTGCTTCAAGCCAGCGAATCACCAGTTGAAACGTATCACGATTGGTATTGTCATTCAAGCTCTACAACAGTTGACAGGTATCAACTTCATTTTCTATTACGGAGTGCAATTCTTTCAAAATTCTGGTATCGATAATGCTTTCATCATTCAATTAATTATGAATATTGTCAATGTGGTTATGACACTCCCAGGTATCGCCTTAGTTGAGATAGCAGGAAGAAGAAATTTATTACTGTGGGGTGCAATCGGTATGTCTGCCAGTGAATTTATAGTTGCAATTGTGGGTACTGCAAAGCCTAACAGTAATACTGCGAATAAAACATTGATCGCATTCACCTGTACATTCATTGCATCTTTTGCTGCTTCATGGGGACCACTAGCTTGGGTTGTCGTCGGAGAAATATTTCCTTTGCGAGTCAGAGGAAAATCAGTTGCTATATGTGCAGCATCTAATTGGTTGTTTAACTTTGCCATTGCCTATGCGACACCCTACCTGGTCGACAGTGGTGCAGGTAACGCTGACTTGAAATCCAAGGTCTTTTTTATCTGGGGTGGCTGTACATTCCTCTGTATTTTGTTCGTATACTTCTGCGTTTACGAAACCAAAGGTCTCACTCTTGAACAGATTGATGAGCTATTCGAGACCGTGCCTAGTGCTCGTAGCTCGAAGAACTTTGTGCCTAGTGAAGGATACGCCCGTGGAGACGCCTTTAGTCACGAGTCACCTGATGCCGAGAAAGCAGTTGTGGAAGCATTCGAAAAAGCTTAGTTCAAAATTTCGAACTACTCTTTCTGATGATATCAAATTAATGATGTATTTAGTCTAATTATCTAGAGATCAAGAGTTATATTTTACTTTTTTGGATGACACAGTTTTGAACACTCTCAGATATGTAAAAATTTACGACAAAAAAATATTTTTGGCTACCTTCGAATACCAATCAATCCGATGCACTTCTAGCTTTAATATTGAGCTTATACAGATATCGAATGATTTTGTTGAGGAGTTGAATTGAGTTTTTAAAATCCATAACAAGATGTTATTAATGTTGCGATGTTATTGTTTCATCGAAGTAGTCTCAGTATTCAATTTTCACTGACACTTCGAGTGATAGTCTGATAAATTCAAAGGCTTACGTTCTCTCTTCCCTGAAGGAGAAATCATTATATTTATACAGCGCAAAAAGAACCTAGAGCACGTGATTTATTTTTAGACTTGTGTGAGCTTTCTAAGCTACATTACAGTTTGAACAATGGTATACTGAATTGGATTAATATTTATCCTAGATATATCATTACTCCGTATTTTTCAGATGGCCGGAAAAACAAATTTGAAAATGTTTTTCTTTATCTAAGTTCGCGCGCGGGAAAATCAACCTCTTCATATAGAGTCGAGATAACGAGAGATGAACAGAAAAGTACACCAAACAATACTTGCTACACCTTAGCTACTGGCGTATGACAGATTGGAAAACAGTTTCTGAAGAAAAGCAGGCTTACCTACTGAAAGCAATTCCTGAGGAATGGATTATTCCTGGAATTGCGCAAAGCATGAAAGAAAGTGGTTTCATAAATACTCATGACTATCTCGAAACTGTTCTCCCCGAATCTGAGAGAGGATTAACAAATCTCTCTGCAACGGAACTGGCTGCTAAAATACGCTCTGAAGAAGTGTCATCTTACGCAGTTTGTTACGCATTTTGCCACAGAGCAGCCTTAGCACATCAACTTTTGAACTGTTGCGCTGAAATATTCTTTGATAAGGCGTTAGCAAGAGCACAACAACTTGATGACATATTGAAAAAAACAAAACAAACTGTTGGTCCATTACATGGGATTCCTGTATCGTTAAAAGATCAGGTAAACCTCCCAGGATTAGATACAGCCATTGGCTACGTCTCCCTTGCAGGCAAGAAAGCGACTCATAAATCCCTTCTTGCCAAGATATTGGAAGATAGTGGTGCAGTTTTTTACGTCAAGACAACAGTACCAACTGCTATGATAGCCTCTGAAACCATATCAAATCTTCATGGCTATACTTTTAATGCTATCAATATGAGCTTCACGAGTGGTGGTAGTTCTGGTGGTGAAGGTGCTCTAATCGGTGCTGGTGGCTCTGTTCTGGGTGTAGGAACCGACATAGCTGGGAGTATACGTATACCAGCGTCATTCCAGGGGCTGTATGGTCTAAAACCATCATACGGTAGAATACCATATATGCATATTTCAAATTCCTACGCTGGACAGGAAGTCATGCCGTCTGTTATTGGTCCAATGGCGACTTCAATTGCAGACGTTGAGCTATTTACAAAGACAGTTATTCGTGCTGAAACATGGGAGTATGATCCGAATGTAATACCAATTCCATGGCGGGACATGAGTTTCTTGAAGACCAAAAAGTTACGTTTTGGTATACTTTGGACGGATAACTTGATCAAGCCACATCCACCCATCTTAAGGGCTTTAAAGAAAACCGTCAACGACTTAAGACTCAAAGGACACGAAGTTATTGAGTGGAGCTTTCCATACCAAAAGCAGGTGCTAGAACTAGCAAATAGAGTTTTGGGTGCAGATGAAGGTTACGAAGTCAAGATGCTTTCTCAAAAAAGCGGCGAGCCTTTTGTTGACTGTTTAAAATATGCTTTCCCTAAAATTGATATAGAAAGCATTGATTTAAATCCAATCAGCGTCAATGAATGGTGGAAACTGGCGGAAACCAAAACAAACTTGAAGGAAAGATTTTTGCAACACTGGAGAGAAACCGCAAACCAGACTTCAGATGGACATCAAATTGATGCTATTATTAGTCCTGTTTGGCCATCCGCTGGATTTGAACCTGGTTCCGTTTCTGTCGACCCCATCAATTACACCGTTCCCGTGAACGTACTCGACTGCACTAGTGTTGTCTTTCCTATTACATTGGCTGATAAAGATATCGATAAAATTGAGCTGGACTACATTCCTGTAGATGACATTGATGAGGCAGTCCAAAACTATTATAAGCCGCAAAAATTCGATAAAATGCCAGTATGTATACAAATTGTATGCAAAAGGTTAGAGGAAGAAAAAGCGTTAGCAATTGCATCTGTTGTATCAGAATGCTTGCTTTAGATATTTTTCTTTTCTCCGGCATGGTCACCTTTTTGTATACAAGTAGTTATGAGTGCCCCATCGTTTATAGGTCTTGAATCGATACAATTAATCGTTGAGATCGTTAGAGGGACCATCGACAGAAGTCTGCCAAGCAATCAACTGCGAGTAATCATCGACAAGTTTATCCTATTAATCTATGATATAGAAAAAAGCAAGGAGACCAGCATATCAAGCGAACACCAAAAGAATCTAAAATTATACATTTTAATAGCTTTTCACGCTAATACTTAAACTCAATAATATTTCCAAATTGGAGCGGAAACCTTAAAACTATATAAGTGATACCTAAATACAACTTGTTGGGCAAGTGCTTTTCCTATAAGACGTGGAAAATGTTTTTGATAAGCGTACGATGAAGAATGTTTTCAATTGTTAAAATGTCTCAGCGAAGTTTCGAGTTATTAGCTTAGTGAAATGACCGACAACTGTCATCGGAACATGAATATTGGATCTGCATGTACCAGGCAAAATAATACCCCACATTCTCAAAATATATACAAGATTACACGTCGTGGAGTAGCCATGCCCAAGCCGAACTGTCGAGCATTGATTTACGAGCGATGAAGGCTACTATACAATTATTTCACGTTGTTATCCATATTCCTTTTCAGCAACACCTATCATAAAGAGCGTCACGCAATGTTAGCGCCGTTCGAAAGATATAAAAAACGATGAAATAATTTCATTTGACTTTAACTACTTCTGAAACAATCTTAACAGTTGGTAGACAGATGCTATCATACTTCCTAAGGAATAAATGGCTAACCATTGCAGAAAGGTGGGATAAAGAGGCCTATATGCTTTCCTGATTTGTGAATTTTGGAAGAGGAACTGGCTTCTTTCACGCTTGACCCATAAGAGCCAATTAATTGAGGAGCTGGGCCGATTCACTTCGTTTTACTCTTGGGGCAGAACAAAAAGTAGCCTGGTATACAGAAGAAGGTCGATGAACAGAAAGCATAGAAGGGTGAGGTCGTAAGGGTGTTTCTTCCATTTATCGACTATCTTTGAAATTTGAATTGAGAACTAAGAGATCTGATGGAAAGGCTTTATTGACCTATTTTTCCATCAATTCAAGTTCAAAAATATGACCCTCATTACATCTTCAACCTCTAAAGCAGCAATAAGGGTAGAGACGGCAAATACGGCGTCCCATGAACTTAAGCCCAAAATTATCAAGACCCCCATAGAATCTAGTAATGAACGCCTGTATTTACCTATAACGTCCGTGGGAAAAAGCGCCATCTTGGGTGTCAAATGCGTTGAGTATGCCAAGTCAACATCATGTCAAAGCGTATAACCTACTACGAACCTTGGACGCATGATTCAATCTCTGATAAATTATTTTCTCGAGAGAAGAACCAGATTCTATCTAGTGTCAAATCTTCACATGTCATTAGCTACAGGAATCCCATTGACGGTATTCAACAGATGTCACTTTCAAATACGTGTAATGTTGACATATATGCTCCAAGATTTTCATGGCAAAGAAATTGCCAAAAATAGTTTCTGACGGCATGGCAAAAGATTCATTGATAAAAGACTGAAAGCAGGTTTCAGTCCTCTGATACAAAGTGAAATAGGCCTTATATGTCAAATACTTCTGGTTCATGGGTCCCCTATAGATACACCCCAACACTAGCTGGATCGTGCCTTTTTATAATACTGTTCTTCATTGAAACGATAGTGCTAATGATACAGGTTGGACATTACTCGATTTATTTGCGAAACGAAAGGGCTGCAATTCATGCATCATTAGATTCCGATCTAAATGATGAAGAAGTAATTACAAACTCATTAAATAAAATGGAGTGGAAGACAAGTGGGAAATACGTCCCGCTATTGATTGGATGCATAATGGAATTCGTTGGATACATAGGAAGAGCAATCTCTAAAAAAGATGTCGCAAAACTGGGCCCTTATATCGTCCAAGCAGTTCTTCTACTGGTTGCACCTGCTTTGATGGCAGCTACCATATACATGCTATTTGGGAGAATGTTATTCATTATGCAATGTACATCTATTTCTATCGTACCGTCAAGATTTAACACAACAATATTTGTTACAGGTGATCTGTTAAGTTTCCTCTTACAAGCTGCTGGCGGAGGATTGATGTCAAATGCTACTACCAACGAAATCGGTTCGCGAATCATTATTGGTGGCCTTTTTGTACAAGTTCTATTTTTTGGGCTATTTGTTATTACCGAGATAAGATTTACTCTAACAATTTACAAACACTCTCCAGTGGTAGACAAAATGTCACATACTTGGAAAAATATTAACACCACTTTATTGATCTGCAGCGTTTTGATTCTAGTTAGATCTGTTGTCCGTTTGGTTGAGTTTTTCGAAGGATTTTCAGGTTATATTATGGGACATGAGTGGTTTCTTTATGTGTTTGATGCAGTTCCAATGTTTTTGGTGGCATTACTATTCATCTTGTCGTTTTCGAAAGGTAATCCATTCAAACTAGAAGTTGAACTTCAAAGAAGAATGGCTAACGAAAAGCTGGACAATTTTGATTAGTGAAAAGCCCAAATATATTGAACATTAAATGTAGGCTGGTAAAATAAAGACATTTTGTATTATATTAGTTACACTAATAACACACTCTTACCGGAGCTCTCTTTGGCTGATGATACTATGTTGTTGGATGGGTTTTGAAAACATCCACTTTGATAATCGACATTACATGGGTATAGATTTCTTCGAGAACAAGATGTAATTCTTCCCAAGACAAAAAGGTTTGTTTTTAACACGCTTCTACATGTCATATCGATTTTATCATTAGCGTCTGAACTAGGAGGTAATATCCAATCCTTGATAAATATGATACTCTAAAGCTACATACAAATCAATTTCAAGAAAAAGTTACCCGTATGCTGAATTGGACAAATTTCATGTAAACAAAAACTGATATCGCTAACACTATGATGTACATGTTCAGTGACCCACAAACCATGAACGGTTATCAGCTATCTAGCGGTCAGGTTTTTCCTCTGACACAGAAGCTTCGAAAGGAACATCAGCTTTATCTATTAAAACATTCATTATTAGTGGCAACAGATCCTCAGCTTGCCTTGGGGCCTTTGAATATGCCACCTGAGAGAACTCCACAGTTGCCTGTTTATGTCATTAAAGAACGGTTATCAGACTCAGGAGATAGTTACGTACTTGGTAGAGGAGATCAACAAGGGGAATCTAAGCTAGACAAATTTGGCCGCTTGCAAGGCAGTCGACAATATCTATTTACAACATTTACGCTGCCTCAGCGCCAGCCCACTCTTTATGTTCTTGTCTCAGATCTAATGAAATCGTTGGGAGAAAGGACCAATCAAAGCGTTTTTCTTGAAACGTACTCACAGCTCTTTCCGGTTAAAGCAAACGAAGGAGAGAAGAGATTTTTAGTTGAGCACGGCGTGCTATCAGAGTCCGAAAATGACGTGCTGTTCGTCACAGTCAAGTCTACATTTATGCTGTTTGGTGCGAGAGTAATAGTTGGTGGAACAAGGATTGTTGATGATTACTGGGAACAGATTGTACGAGAGCAAGGATTTTTACCACATCATCGAGTATTTGTTATCCCGGATAAAATTTTAAAAACGCTAAAGAATCTAAAGCCTAGTATAGATGAAAGTAAATGGGGAACTGCTGATCAATCCATTGGATTTAATGGTGAATCACCATATGCTACTGTATCAGAACAACGCTCTTGGGAGCTCAGGCAGGAATATGCCCGAGAGTGCTCTAATGGCCATCATTTGAGTTTAATTGTCCCGGGTCAGACAATTGAAGGGTCTTTGGAGCTTAGTGCACAGTTCAAACAACCTAAATATCACAGTAAACACTCAATGCAGGTAGCTTTCCAAACAAACTCCCAAGATACTCCGATTTCAAAACTACCTTCGCACCACTCGGGCTTCCCTCCAGTTTCCCTCGAAACTGCAAGAAAAAACACTGGTAGTAGACTGTTAAGCGATATTACGGAATCCTCGATTGCGGGTAAATTTCCGAAACACGAAAATCAACAAGCACTTGATGCAGATACCAACAGTCAGGGAATTTCGCTGAATATAAATGGGTGGAAATTTGATTCATTACCGCTAAAGCATAAGGACTTGGCAACTCCGTCTTTCTCCAATAAAGGCTTACCTTTATACCAGCCAGATAGGTTAATTTATCGTTTGAAACAATTGACTCCTAATGATGTGAACGAAATGGAACATGCTCATGACTCTATCTATTTGAATACTGGGCTTCAAAAGGTGAGGAAAACCAGAAAAGAGAAGTGGATGAAATATTGGCAATATAAAGCAGGTGCACCCATAGGTATGACTCAAATCGAAGCTGACTTGATAATAGAGAAACATCTTTCGGATTTATTAGCTCATGTTGACACCGAGACTACCTTTAATGAGGCAAAGAATATGGAAGAGATATACATAACAAAAAGAATACCGAATGCCAATTTCTTGGGCAATTCTAATATTACAGGGTTAAAACCACCATATGTAAACAATAGGTGATATGTGAAACGATTCAACTACATACATTAGATATCAATGAAGGAGTTGAAACAGAAAGTTTATGAACTCACAGCAATTTGGTCTTCACAATATCCTGGCGGATCCTGAAGGTGTAATATGCCATTACCATCATTATGACTACGAGTGGTACCAACCACATCGTCAGTTTTCGAACAACTTGATCGATATGGGGGCCTCCACTATTATTATCGTTATAAAGCATGTTGTTCTTCGTAACATCTCTGATCTTTTCCTGTTCCATTAGTAGCTTCTCTAGTTTCTCGTCGATCTTGAAGAAGTCCTTGAAGGAGTCATCTTCTGTTGATCCAGCTTCTTTCCCTTGACTCTTTGTTGACATCATAGATACGATAGAAGCTACCAAGCTATCAATTTTTTTTGCTTGTTCTTTTTGCAAGGTCACTAAGTAATTAACAGTTTCCGTTAAATCACCAATATCGTTTACCAATAATTTTCCTTCCAGATTGTTCAACTTTTTGTACAATTCAAAATTTGTCATAGAATCAGTGCCACCATTCATCTCCAGTGGCGACTTTTCGACTAGCTCATCCTCCCCTGTTTTCTCGTTGATAATTCTCGTTAGAAGCCTTGGTTGCTCCATTGGATTCACATTTGGAATTAAAGCTTCTTCAACAATTCCGTTGAAAAATTTGAGTTCTAGAACTTCAAAAGATTCCTCGTTGTTAGCATTGCTTGCGGTTATACCAATTTTATACTCGCCCTGTGGAAATTGCAATTTCCTTGTCTGGAAACATACCCTGTTGTCTATCTGCACTTTCAAAAGATTATCGTCGGTGCTATCGTATGCCACTCTTACAGTTAACGGTACAGTAGAATCTTGGTATGCTAGTAGACAGGATGCGAAAGATTTGCTAAATATGTCTTGCTCGGTAAAACTTTCAGATCCGTCATTGACGTGTGCACGCAATGTCGCACCTAGTTCACCACTATTCGCAATTAGCAACTGCAGCCCATCATACTTCGACGGGCCATCGAACAATTTTTTATCATTGGATCCCTTTGGGTTGATAAACCATAACGCCATTCCTCCCTCAGACAAACCCAAATAATTCACGCTGCGGACAGTCCATTCAATAGTGAAGGATTTGGACAAAGAGTGAGTATTTTTGCTCCAGAGTGAGCCCTTTGAGCCCTTCTTAGGAGTAAGTAGGATTCGGCCCTCCTCTAATGATGCAGACTCACCAGCCACCCAAACAGCTGGCAGTTTCTTCACCTGAACCAAATCTGGCAGAGATAAACCTTCGTCGAGTAGTTTGGAATCAGAGCTTTCTATTGTGTGACCCAGTGAAAGAGTAAAAAATAAAACTATTGATACAAAGAGCTTTACCAACATGCTAATTTGTTATTCTTTCCTGTGGTATCCACTTGTGAGGAAATATGAGCCAGGATTGAATCCTGAAACACAAATTTTTCCCTGTTTTAAATTTTTATGAACTTTATACACGAGAAGCATAACTAGCAGTAGTAGATCATCACACGGTAACCCGAACTAATGATAGGACCGCATCATGGTGAATTGCTACTCTCCCTTAGAATGCACATGTAGTGTTATCTTTTGCTATTGCTTGATGCTTGGTAACGCTTTGGAAGTCTAAAAATGAATCCATAATGATGATATGCAAAAATGTCAATTGTACAATTCGACATATTTACAATTGAACCAATTCTTAATGTATTAAAACTATTTTCACTCTCTTAAAAGAGCTGTGTTGCTCGTGCTATCTCTAATATGCGTCTCTCCAAATTCAAACAGCACTGCCGGTTTGACTCTGCTTCTCAAGTGACATCTCGTATTCAAGACGTTACTTTAGAGGCAATATAGACAATGCGTATTCTCATCAGAAACCCTCATCATATTGTCCTCTCCAGGTACTCTTCTAGATGAGGGAACTCAAACAAAATCTCAGTAGGATTATGACTTGAGGTGTTTGCTATATTTACACGTTTCAATTATCCACAGTATAAATACAAAGACATAGACTGACGCTTTTGTGGTAAAGCAATTCACGTAAATATTTCGATTTGATGAAGCTGTTCTTCTAGCGAGTTACTGAAGTTTGCAGTCATGCCGTTCACTTCAAAAGAATGAAATCACTATAACGTGCTTGACCATTAATCAAGTTCAAACCGTTGAAGGACTCATATTTGAATTCCAGCCTCAAACTTTCATATCGTGCAATCAGGGCAATCAGCTGAGTCTTTGGAACATTTAGAAGCTGAATCCGCACCAACTAGTGTTTCTTTCTGCGATTTCCTTTCGATATGTGCACCTAACGTAATAGAATCTTCGAATAAGATGCTTTTCACTCTTTGCTTCAGAAACTTGCTGTCAGGAAAACCACCATCAACTTTGCGATCCCATATGACTACTTCAGGCTCGTCAATGTCGCGATAGCCCAGTATTTTAAACTCTCCGACTTCTGCAGGAACTAATGAAACTTCTTTCAAGGTATCTCCAAATGTTTGCAATAGTTCTTGCAGATACCATGCACTCCTCAGTGTCCATTTGCATCGAGTGCAAAACCTTATGCTTATTTTCGGATAAGGCATATGTTTGGCATTTTTGAAGACATGACAAACTGAAACGCGCGAGCATCTTACAAAATCTTACACAACTTTGTTTTACCATAAGGTAAAAATGTCATCATTTGCAGACAGCTTTTGGACAGAGGACTTCTCTAGTGGTGTAGAGACTCTGTTCCATAAATTATACCAAGGATGTGATCAGAACGTCCTTTTTATCCAACTATTCGCGTCCAGAATGCAATACGAGGTAAGCTATGGAAGTCAACTGTGCAAAATTAGTCAAAACATTGATGGGTTTCAAGAAGGCAAGTACCTAGAGCTTTCTATTGATAAAACTTTCCATAGTATGATTATCAATATGCAGAAAGAAGGCAGTCAACATTTGACTGTTGCATCGGATATTGAGGTAACTGTGCTAGACCCATTCAGTAAATGGTGTCAAGAACACAAACAAAGAATCGAATACTCTGAGAAAACACTGAAGACTAATGTGGCGAACTTTCAGAAGTCAAAAAAATACGTTGAGAAGTTGGAGCACAACTATTTCAACAAATGCAGGCATCTAGAAGAGTTTAAGAGAACCAATCTCAACGACGAAGAGTTAAACCATGCAATGCAATCAATGGAATTACAGAAAGAATACGAAATTAAAATGGCGAAAGAGCAAGAGTACAAAATATTTGGTACCTTTGGAGCCATCGATTTTGATTACAAGACTATTAGGGAAACCATCCGTCTCCTGTTAACTAAACTTTCCAAAAATAACTATAAAGTCCCATTAATCAACTACAAAATTTATAATACTAATAATGGAAGCGAGATTGTGAAATTTTTGATGGAGCATTTATCTTTGAAGGATATTGATCAAGCAGAAGCTTTCGGGCAAGATTTGTTGGATAGTGGGTTTTTAAAGTATTGCAATGGCGTTGGCACGACATTTGTTAATTCAAAAAAGTTCGAGTATAGTTGGAAATCGTATGCCTACAAGTTTGCGCGTGTTCCAGAGCCCAATGCAGCTGAATCACAGGAAGAAGAAAAGCATGATGCCACTAACGGATTTTCCGATTATATACAGGACTTCACTTCTCGCATTTCTCAATCATCAGGCAGCACTAACTCCAATAATAATGTTGCACCAAATGTGACGGAGATTGAACGATCATTTTTCAAACTTCTGAAAGAAGTTGAAACAGCCGACAAAAAATATCGAATTGAATGTTCGAAAATGGACTCTCTACGTTGTTCTGTCGAAGAGCTGATGGTAGACCACTTTGTATTTATGGAAAAGTGTGAATCTGATAGGTTGAATGCCTTAAAGAAAGTAACTATGGACTTTTCTTCGATTATAGGTAATACCATTTCTTCTATGAAAGCTATCCATCAGGATTTTATGGCTAATGAATCACAGATTGACCCTGCTGAGGATTTACTGCAAATCGTCGAAAATTCAAGAACTGGGTTTTTTCAGCCTAATGTTATTCCATACAATAACTATTACAATCCGGGGGGGTATCAGAATTTTGGGATCGATTTAGAAACGCGGTGCAGGCTGGACAAAAAGGTTGTCCCCCTTATTGTTTCAACAATCTTGTCTTATATGGATGAAATTTACCCAGAAATGCCGAACGATACTGCAAGAACTACTGCATGGACAGTGCCAGTAAAATTGCACTCTACTCATCAATTGAGAAAGTCACTTAATTCCAAGCCGTTTGAAAATGAATCTGAAGTGTATGAAATTTTAAAACAATCTAATGCCGAACCCAGCACAATTGCAAGTGTGTTGAAGATATATCTATTGGAGTTGCCTGCTCCTCTAATATCGAATGAAGTATACGACGTTTTGAAAGCATTGTATGCTAAATACCCTACCTCTATTGCAAAAAGCGAAAATCAGCAACAGATAGATTCTCAGAGGACAAATGGCATAGCAAACACGTTGCATACGTTGTCGAGGTCTCACATAGCAACATTAGATGCGCTTTCGAATCATTTCTCAAGGCTCATCAAGATACTGAAAATGAGCTCTTCCGATGCTGGAGAAATGCTAGCCGAAGAATTCATTCAGTCTATCTCCCAAGAGTTCGCTAATTGTGTGATTCAAGTCAAGTTACCGGACGGCAATGACGTGGGGTATAAAATCTTTAATGACCTACTGACTTTCAGGAAGCCTATCTTCCGTGACATAAGACGACAAAACTCTAAGACAAAACAGTAACCATGTCAATATTTCACTTGGCCCTGAAAAGCAATTTGAGCTTTTTACCAAACACTACCAAATTTAGTATATATTTCCTGTTATAACTATATCCCTACCTTTATTCTTACAGTCACTTTTGAAGATCTTTCCTTTTCAATTCCTCTGTGAATAGTGCCTTCGGTTTAAAGCGTTCTTGTTCCTCCTTGGAAAGATGTATTTCCTTCGCCACCTGGCCTGATTTGTTTAAATAAGTTACAGTGTCTTTCAGATTGGGATTTTCCGAGATGAGTTGCTTCTGACGTAATCTTCTCGTCCGATCATCGACGATCTCATCGGATGTAAATGGATTCTTTAAGGTAGCCTTCGATATAAGCTCTTCTCCCCTTTCTTCTTCGTCAGAGGAAAAGCAATGTCCAGAATTATTATTCCAATCTTTGGCCAATTGGAAAGTCACAACTCTATCACTCGGTGTGCCCGGTACTTGCTTTGGAATTTTGCGTGCGTTTTGAAATGCAGTATCTTCTTCTACTTTTTGAGATTGAAGGAATGAAGCAAATGCATCATTTTTAGATGTTGGAGGCAGTAGCTTGGGTGTATCATCGAACAGTTTATGACCTCCTGAGGTCATTTGGCTGCTGTAGCGATCCGTGTCCGTGGTTGTTAATCTTACATTCGACTTCGCATTATCTTCATTACCAGTTTCTTGAAAAAGAACGCGACTCACACTTTCCAGCTCTTTCGGCTCGCTGAGAAGGTCCAGTCTTCTCTTCGTGCAGCTCTTAGCTGGTGTATATTCCGGAGTCTTCAGTCCTTTAAGTGGTGACCGCTGCAACGGCGAACTAGACCTATTCGTTTGGGCCTGTTGCTGCTTCATCGATACAGTTCCAGGAGTCACGGGTGCAGTGAACTGCCTCTGCCTATGAGGAGTGACAGGAGACACCTGCTGCAGCTTAGGAGGCTCTAGTGTTGAAGATTTCGCCCTTCTATTCCTTGACCGCGGTGGCGTCGCTGGGGTCATGTTATCGTCCTTTATCGGTATTCAATTAGTGGCAGAAAATGCTGTTGCCCCGGTTATATAGTTGTTTTATTTGATCTGATCTATTCTTTTCAAGAAAAAGCGTAAAGCAAGCCTGCCCTTTTTTTTTTGCGGATTTGACTACCCAGCCATTTAATTTTCAGCTAAATCATTTCATTCCATTCGAACCCTAGGCGGAGCGACATACAAAAGAGTTGGTGTGATATACGCCTAAGTAGCGATCAAGAGAGTTCGAAATGGTATGATCTATGGTTAATGGCTAACAATTTTTTAAACTTATAATACTAATGTTCTTTTTATCCGCAGAATGCATTGTATAACCATGCAGTAAAACAAAAGACACTTTTACAAAGAGATCTGGGAAAATTCGAAAAAGATCTGGCAACCTCACCTATTTCACTTCAGGGCTCTATTTCAGCAACTCTTATTTCTTTAGAGAAAACCATTAACCAATACAGTGAGCAATTGCAAAAGTATAAACTCAACAACCCTACCGATGATGAAAAAGCTCAGATCAAATACCAAAGTAGGCTGGATTCTTTACAACAAGAGTATGAAGAATACAAAGCTAAGTTCCAAGATCTGAAGAAGCAGTTTAATATGGCCAATTCGCGAGAACAATTAATGAAGTCTAGTAGTAATCCATTTGATGAGGAATCTGTTATGAACAAGAGGAACGTTGCCGGTCAGGAATACGGGGAGGCAGGCGCTAGTAATGACAGTAGCTCAGGACTGCCAATGTACCAGGGCGTAAGGAAAGAACATTCCATTTTTGAGAGAGGGAACGCCCAACTTGATTACATTCTAGAAATGGGACAGCAATCTTTAGAGGATGTCATAGATCAAAACGCCGTTCTGGAGAAAATGCAAAACCAAATGACTAAAGGCCTTCAAACTCTAGGAGTTTCCAATGGAACTATCGAAAAGATCAACAAACGGGTTTTCAAAGATAAACTGATTTTTTGGGCTGCGCTTGCTCTCATGTTTGTAGGATTCTACTTCGTTTTAAAATGGATGTATTAGAGATAGCTTGTGCAAGAATTCAAGTACGCATTATTCTATTTACAAATGAACACTTCATATAAATACCGCTATAGATCATTTAATCTTTCCTCCAGAATATACAGCTGGAGTTTGCACCGGCTACTATTGTTTGTTTCTGTCCCAACTTCATGATGTTGTCAGGTCCATAAATTAATTTATCTGGGTCCTCGCTATATTTAATTCCTGGTTCGAGCAGTTTAGGTAAATTGAAAGGTTTGCAGGATTTGATCTTCTTACCGTTGCCTAACTGTCCGAAGTCATTTGAACCCCACGCGACAACATCACCGTTCTCAAGCTTACACAAAACGTGATGTTCGCCGCAAGCCCAATCCTCTACCCTTACACGGCCATTCCTATCTTTGATGTCATTGATAATCTTCAGCTTTGTAGGTTCAGATTGGGAATGTTTAAAATGGCCATTTCCTAATTCACCATTAATCCCAGTACCATAAGAAAAGTAAGTAATATTTTCCATCTCGTCGTCTATCGACACCTGCCCCTTATTCAAGAAATATTTATGGACATCCTGAGGAACAATGCTAACATATGATGTGCTACCATTGCATTGAATATCAACGCATTTCAAGAAAGAGTCCCTAGTAAAATGCGCATTGAAATTTCCAACCTTTTTGGGAAACGCAACAGTTTCCATATCATATGATATGGGCTGACCCAGTTGGCCATACGTATTCAAACCGAAAGAATATAATTCCCCCAGAGAGTCTCGTGCTAAAGTATGGTAATCGCCACAAGCCACTTGGACTATTGTCCTTGGGTTCAATGTATCTGCTATAATTGAATTATTGAGCAGCTCTATGTCATAAATCACGTTAGGTTTCGGGAACTGATCGAACTGAGATAGAGTTGGAACACCAAACTGACCTTTAGATTTTGCATTGGAAGCAGGTTTCAAACCCGTGGCACATACGTAAGCCTTTCCGACATTCGAAAGAAAAACGAGATGCTCTTTTCCGACAGAATATTGTGTTATGCTCTTTTCGCCCTTGTTAGTAAAGCAACGGGTGGTGTCCAACTTCCATCCGTAAGTGCAATACCTCTTCCAAGGTGTTAACCAAGATCTTTTCCAACTTATGTAGCGTTCTCTCAATTTCTTATTCTTCAGTGGTACCACCAAAAGTTGACCTTGTTGATTTAATGCGTAAGCAACATCGTTTGAAATCATGACTTGGGTCAGGTCTTGGTCAGGAAGCAGTATGTCACAAACCTTTGTGTCCCATGCCAATAAGTTGCCCGTTGCGTCAATTGCTAAATTTGGAGATGAATTTGACAGCTCTACATCTCTTAGAAATTGGCCATTGAACGATGGAACCCTCAGTGGGAATTTAGAAGCTTTTCCCGACCCATCGGCTCCCCAGTAGTACAATCCAGGAACGCTACTAGGTTCCTGATCCTCTGGAATATATGGTATTTCCATGATAGCCTTTTTTTGCTTTTGTTTCTTAAGTTGTCCAATTGCATCGTCATCCAGCTTGAAATCTTTGGCTAGCCACCAGCCTTTGATTTGTGGCCATTTCATATACGCTGTGCCCGCGACACCTAGACCAACCACAATCAGCATACCTTGGAAGACGGCAGAGAGCTTCATAAATTTCTCCATGCGATCTGCATATTCCTTTTCTGTCTCTGTTTCGGACTTTGTAGACCAATGGAAGTCATCTTTTGATCTCTTAGCTTTGTAAAGATCGTGGTTCAATTTTTCAGCCATAAGCTCAGCATCATCAAATTTGGGAACATTCTTGAATACAGGCCTCGCCGTAGAGAGTTGACGAGTGAGTTGCTTTGTAGCCCGTCTAATAATCATTCCCTTCGATGTTGTTATATCACCCCAGATTCTTCAATTTGAAGGAATAAATATTTTTTTTTGTTTTTTCAATGTGGCTCACTAGACTTATTAACGTTCCCGTTAATAGAACACAACTCAAAGTTGAACCCCTAACATTACTTTCAAGTAAAAAAAGAGAACAAGAGAAATGGAAAAGAGACTTGGAATGGGGGTGAGGTTCCTTCACAGTTCTAAAATGCTTTTCAGTGACTTTGAAACGGTTCATATCAAGAACACCAACAGGTTCAGACAACTTTTGGTCGATGAGGGCGATTTCACTTCCCAACAAGCGAACGCTCTAGTGAACATCATGTCAGGAGCTTTGAAGGGTGGTATTACTCATGTCTCGCAAGATCTGGCATCTAGGGAGAAACTTATCCAGCTTGTATATCAACAGCGGGTTGATTTCGCTAAATTAAGAGATCAACTTCTTTCTTCTGATCGTAGTGAGTTCCACTCGATCCAGAACGAACACGAAGGGATCCGTAACGATTTGGAAAAGCTGAGAACAAAATTAAGAGAAGAAATTACAAAGGCTAATGCTGGTTTCAAACTGGATTTGTCACTAGAAAAGGGTAGAATAAGAGAAGAATCGAGTCATCATGATTTGCAAATTAAAGAAATCGATACTAGAATAGATCAAGAGGTTACCAACATGAAGATGCAAATCGATTCGGTTAAAACGCAAGTGATGCAATGGTTAATTGGTGTTTGTACCGGTACATTCGCCCTGGTATTAGCTTATGTTAGGTTGTTATCTTAAGGCGCCCTTCAATATGCACATCTGGAACAGTCAGATGCCTGAGACTACTTTTTCGAAACACCGAAAGGAAACCGGCTAATATTATGTCGGATATTCTATACTTAACTAGTGCTACATAGCTTTCACAAGGGAAGGCAGTAACTACTTCCACGCGCTTAGTTTAGATGAAATAATTCGTTCAAGATTCTAACTGTGTCTTTTGGAGATTGAACGGAGTGGCCGATAGTTCTTGAGTCGGTATAGATTTCATAATCGTTACCACCAACCATGGTCTTGTCACCGAAAAAGTGAATTTCTTTGAAAGAATCGCGCTCAACGTGTTGCAAACAATAAGTCTTGTCCCAACCAGTTGGAAAGACATCAAAAGAAATTTGGCCACCAATAGAGTAAGTTAGAGCCAAGTGTGGGAATTCCTTTTTCAATGCTTCGACGAATTTGGCTCTGATCTGGTGTTCCTTGTCGTACTTTTCGTATTCGTTACGCTCCGCAGTTGAAGCATTTCTACCAATTGGAGAAATGTTAATCATACCGTTCCTGAACTCTAGGAAGGTACCTCTTCTCTTTGGAAGCTCAATTTGAGACAAGTATTTTAACACAAACGTGGCTAGCTTGTTGTATTCTTCATCACCGATCCAGTTGATGAAAGATTGAGAAGCTAACTTCTCGCCCAATCTGTAAGCCGTCAAACCGTTTTCTGAGAAGGCGTAATCAAAGTCACTCAATACAGAAGGTCCCAATTGCTCGAGTTGTTTGCTCAAGTCTGAACCTCCAACGAAACCGATCACACACTTCTTTCTTAGCTTGATCAAAGTGTCTCTCACCTCGTCGGAGACGGTTAGTCTCGCAGGTGTTAATGTACCATCTACATCAAACAAAACTAAAACATCTGGTTTTTCCTTGTATTCGAATTCTTTAGCAACCATTTTTCTTGCAGATTAGTGAACGTTCGACTTAAAGAAGTGAACGTGTCCATTATTATAACACGAGTTCTTGTCGACGCGTCTTCTGAAAAATTTTGCAGCTTCAAAGCAGGGTAATAAACTTTATAACATGACGCGTAAGTATTCAAAGATAAACAAAAGTTACGTGATAGTTTGATGCTTCTGACATTTGATCACAATACTGCAGTTTGTCGACATATGGCGTCAAGAATCAATTGATTTAGATCACTTTTCATTTATTTTAGAACGAAGAGACTTCAAGCGGGACAAAGACACATGTCAGCCATAGTTACCTTTACAGTCATAACGTCAATGAGAAAGAACGTGCATTTCGTACCATAGATATTCTAACCAATATTGTATGTTGCTCTGGGGATATTCATGCCGAGTTTCGAACAAATTTTCATCCACCTTTATTGAATCAATTATAATATATATGGGGATATATGTCTGAGTGTTATTTTTTCCCTGAGTACAAAACCAATGATACTATTAGATCTAAGGAAGCTCCCTTGGGGCAAGAAACGGTCTGGCGTTGCGTCGTCCTGGTCGGACCCTGACCCTGATGCTCTGTAAAAAACATGCCCTGTGTGCCGCCCCACTAACAAGAATAATCATAAAAAGATATCCACATCCGACAGCAAAATGTATTCACTACGCGAAAGCTGTAATGATTTACGTACACAATGGCGAGTCCGCTTCCCATCATACTCAATATCACCGTGACAAGCCCAAATATTAGCTTTTCTCATTCATTTCCTACCGCTGAGTATACGAAAAATTCGTTTGACACAAATCAAGACAAAGACATATAGTCAGTCTTTCTGATAATCGAGCAGCCAACAAACTATTACGATCCTTTTAAATGCCAACAACCATGTTTTTTACTTTCGTTCGAGGATACTTCGATTAGTTCCCACATGTGATGTTATAGAATTGACAGTTAGGTCAATCTTGATGAAAAAAAGAGATTTACCCCGAACAATACTTATTAGTCAAATCATCACGCGGCCAAACAAGGCATTCCAAATGACTCAAAAGCCTTATAAGAAATATGTGTGCCCTGTCGCTGGTTGCCAAAAAAGATACAGCAAGCCATGCGTGTTAAGGGAACATACTCGCTCTCACAATAATGAAAGACCGTTTGCCTGCCCTGAACCCAATTGTGGTAAACGATTCTTGAGAGTATGCCATATGAATGTTCATAAATGGTCGCATTCTAAAGTTAAGCCTTTGACTTGTGACGAATGTCCTAAAGGGTTCGCTACCAATCAGCAACTCTCTCGGCACAAAAAGGCCCACGAAAAACGTCGCACCAATTCTACTGTTGTTACCACATCAGTCAACGTGGACGAACTTTTGGATGGTCATTACCCACTCGCAGACGTTTTCGATGAATCGCCAATTTTCAATTGCAGCTACGATACCTGCGAGGAACACTTTAATACAGAATGGGAACTCACAGAGCATTTGCTTGACATGCATATCATTAGTATCATCGCTCCTGAAAACGATGAATTAGTAATACCGCCATCCTTGAATTCTTCTGAAGTTGAACAGGACGACAAGGCAATCGAGGCATTCTTTGAAAGATGTGAAGACTTATTCACCAAGGATTACGTTCTCGAAGCCCAATCATGGGTAGACCTCCGTTGTCAACATCCAGAATGTTCTGCCTGGGTAACATCTTCTTATTCAGGTTTGATTGAGCACTATGAAGAGATTCATGATGCAGTTCCGGTTTCTTTGTTACAATACGGGTTCAGCAGTAACTCCTAATGACTAAGATTGTTTTATTAGGGGTTTGCAAATCGCAGGGCTTAAAGATCAAGAGAGGAAACATCAAGTGAGAAAGCGCCATCATTCTGATTTTGTGCTCCTGAGAAGAGAAAGGCAATCACACATTCAGCTGTTCTACATTCAAGTTTCCATACAAATTCGATGCTAGTTCATCATCATTCTGCAGAGACTGTCGATATTATTACTCAATGAGACGTAGGGAACATGAGGAGAATATCGAGGTAATTCAAAACCAAGCATTTAATCATTTCTCATCTATTGATTTCTACGGGTTTCCAAGCGTAAGTACTAAAACCCTTTGCGGGTCAACTGTTCCTTACACGAATTTTAAATATTACTTAAGGAAAAATTCGATGTTTACTTAGGCTATTCATTTCAGATGGTTTGTAAGTTTAACTAGGGCAGAGAGTGGACTAGAAGTTTGAATAGTTTGTCTTTCGTCCAACTCCTAACAAGGCTTCCTCCAGCTGATCAACGCCTACAAGAAATGGCTAGAATTATTGAGCTTGAAATATTTTTAGGCAATAAATTGTTTTCAAAGACTTTGTAACCCAAAGTACTTATTTCCTAGTAATCTAAGAGCACGCATAATTGAGCAGCCCTCGTGGGCCTGTCTGGGACTTTTTATGTTGGCATATGGATTCAGAGCCAATGTTTGTTACCATTACGTAAATACGTATAACTGTGGGGACTTTGGGGGTATACACTTTTGAGCCGCAGCTCATAGTTTCTCTCCCAGTCAAGCAGAAGATCCAAACAACTGGATGATATCATTAGCAATTTCAACAGCATGTGTTTCTAAGGCAAAATGGCCAGTGTCATAAAACTTGAGAGTGACGTTCCTTGCATCCTTCTTGAAAGCTTGTGCACCTGCGACTGTAAAAATGACATCGTTTTTACCCCATGCGATGAGAACAGGGAAATTGCTTGATCTAAAGAATTCTTGGAAAGTCGGGTACATCGCCACATTTTTTTGGTAATCATAAAACAGTTTAACCTGAATATCGGGCTGATTTGGACGACTAAACAGGGCGATGTCCAAAGTATAGCTAGATGGATCCACTATATCACGATCAGGAACACCATCATAGTACTGGCAGATTATATTCTTCGGGTCTTCAACAAAACCTTTCAATAGGTCCAAGGATTGTTGGTTATTCTGATCGACCTTCCAGTATTCTCTCAATGGACCCCAAAATCTTTCATCTAAACCTTCTTCATATGCGTTCCCGTTTTGAACAACTAAGCCAGCTACAGATGAAGGATTTTTTAGAGCCAATCTCAACCCAACTGGTGATCCATAATCGAAGATGTAAATAATGTACTTCGATAATTCTTTTGCATTAACGAAATCAAACATAGTGTTGGTCAAATTATCAAAAGTATACGAATAGTCCTTGCCCACCGTGGTAAATCCGAACCCTGGAAGATCCGGAGCAATGACATGGAAATGTGTAGCAATCAAAGGAATTAAATTTCTAAACATGTTAGAAGAGGTGGGATAACCGTGGAGCAATAAGATAGTAGCGTTGTTTCTTGACCCAGCTTCTCGGTACCACACTTTCTCTCCTCCTTTCAATTTAATAGTATGGCATACAGGATAAATAATACTAATCATGATCTTTGAGTGATCTATATTTGAAATAGTCTAACGTTCAATTCTGGTCGGTACTTGACATTTTTTATATTGAAGCTTCTCGAACTGTAACTTATTGCTTGGTTTAGGATCCTATCAAATTTATTATGGAGAATCAGCAGGTGAGGAGTGACTTCCAGGTACCCTATCAAATTATTTACCATTTTGCAAATAAAGGGCCTCCTTAATTAAAATATTGAGGGTCTAGAAGAAGGGCCGCCAAGCTATATACATTCGGTAGGTAGGATCTTCGATGAATTCTGTCTCAAAGTATTGGCCGATACCGGGAATTGTGTTATATATGATAGTTTTCACATGAGTATTCTTAACTATTGGAGTTTTGTTATATAAGGGAAAGTCGTCTTTTGGAAGAAAATGTTAATTACCGCCAACTTCAGGTAGTAAAAGAACGCATAGGTTGTAGTTTGTTCTCTGGACTAGTCATTCAAGTAGCGTAGGAGCAGAGGTATGAGCAAAAGTATTCGGTGTATTAAGTTATAAAAGTATAGACGGCTGAAAATTTCAAAGTTGCAAATTTACTCGCAACTCATATTTTTCTTTCTTTACTTACATAGATTTAAGCACGAGTGAAGTACTCTGGGAACTCTCTGACGTTGTCTTCCAAAGGACCTTTCTTAGACAAGAACTTGACGAAAGCACCATCGTCCTTGACTTCACCGGCATCTCTTCTTCTAACGTATTCAGCTCTGTCCAAGTTGGTGAAACCCCACTTCTTAGACATAATGATCTTTTGTTGACCTGGGAACTTGTATCTAGCTCTTCTCAAACCTTCAACAACAACACTCTTGTTAGAATCCTTGGTTCTGACAGAGAAGATAATTTGACCAATGGCAACACGAGCGGCCAAACCGTGAGGCTTACCCCAAGCACCTCTCATACCTTGTTGCAATCTATCGGCACCAGCACAAGACAACATTTTGTTAATTCTCAAAACGTGGAATGGGTGGACCCTGACTCTCAAGTGGAAAGCATCTCTACCAGAAACGGTAGTCATGTACTTGTTGGCACAAATACGAGCAGCTTCCAAAGCTTCAGAGGACAATTGTTCCAATTCGTTGGAGACCAAGTGGACACACAATGGGAATTCATCGACGGTAGCCTTCTTCTTACCCAAATCATAGATTCTGATCTTGGAGTCTGGAACAGCTCTGTTGTACCTAGACTTTGGGTAAGGCTTGTTCTTTTGGTATCTGTAACATCTAGCTGGTCTTCTAGCCATTTTTACTGATTTGTTTTTACTGTATGTTAACCAAACAAGTTCTGAATCGCTGTCAAAACTTTTGTCTATGCATCCACCAATTTGTCAGCGCTATTTCTTTGGCTCATTAGCCAACAGCTTAAAAATCTACAGAAAAGGTAAAAGATAATTCTTCTTTCATACACCCATACAAAAATATAAAAGAAAATGTAAGGGTGTAGACAGTCATATGTATTGACATTTACAGCCCTAAATAGGACCATTAGGGCTCGTAGTTTCTTTTTGACATACATGAAAATTTTCTGATGATCATCTCATCGCTTCTCTTAGCGACAACCTTAGGATATAACACTCAAGCACTCATAACAATGGGAAGGTACTCCGTGAAGAGATATAAGACTAAAAGAAGAACGAAGGATCTCGATCTTATTTTTGACGAGCTTAGTTCGAAAGAGAAGATCAATGAGCTACTAAATCAGCCAATAGATGAAAACAAGCCTGGTTTGGGCCAATATTATTGCATACATTGCGCCAAATATTTTGAAACGGGGGTGGCTTTGAAAACTCATTTGAAGGGTAAGGTGCACAAAAGAAGAGTGAAAGAATTGAAGGGAGTTCCATACACTCAGGAAGTAGCAAATGCCGCTGCCGGGTTTGGGTTACAAAAGTTCCTTGCTAGAGTTGAAGATATCAAAAACAAAGTTGGGCCTGAAAAGGAATCAAACGAGATGCATTTGAAAAAACATCTGGACGATAGTCTTGCAAATGTTGCCACTACAGAGGCTACCCTTCCGTATCTCGAACCTGTCAAGCAAGAAAACGGCGCTGAGAGAACCCCTGAAGTGACCTTGGATAAGGACGGAGAAGTTGCCATGGAATAATTGATGGCCGTGTCAAATACTAAATACGTGTAAAATATTACTTTTAAGCTGAAAATGCTATGAACTTTGCCCGAAATCCACGTGCCCTGTTTTCTCTGCATGTCTTGCCACTTCTCGTTCACCGATAAGAGTTGCCAAGCACGTATTGCACCTGATTTTATCCCGTTGAGTATTGAAGGAATATCCTGACTTCTTCAAATTTATTGCGACATCCTGAGCCTTCCTCAGAATCCGGCTGATGGACTCTTCCCTCTGGTCGAATACTGTATTGCATTCGGGAACTCCCTCCTTACAAATTTCCACTGCATCATAGTGAACACCATTGAACACAATTATTATGAACTTATCGAATTTTTCTTCGTTAAATTTCTCATACCGTCCAGCATCCACATCTAATACAAACACGGCCATGTTCATGTATGTTGATAGAATAGCAATTTCAATTCCTCCTCCCCAGGAAGTTGTTTGCGAGATCCATTGAGCATATTCTCCGTTTGACTGCCCAAGTATGGCATCGGAATACTCTAGCTTATTATTGACTATCTCGGTGGCAACAATGTCACGAAGTTGCTGCGAAAGAGATATATCTTTGTAAACACAATACGATATAGCATGAAAAAGACAAGAGTTGTCGTCTGGAACTGAATGCACTCGAAGCATAGCATTTGGCCAGATCTCATCAAGTAAAATCTCGTTTTCCTTGGGTTTCTTATTCTCCCCTTGAGGTTGAGCCAACTTCATCGATTTTTCAGCAGTTTCAATTATTATTCTTTCACCAGAGCTAATTCCGAAGTCCTCGAGCATACAATCCAACGTATCATTATCGATTTCGAGAACTTGAGGAGGATAGCCAAACCTTAGCGATTTAAGGGTTACCTCATATCCGTATGAAGCTCTTATGGCATCCATAAGTTCAGAAATTTTACTCTCGTTCTCCATGGATATGACCTTATCCCCAAGTTTAGGATGACACACCTTCAGTCTCATACTCGATGAAAATTATGTTATAATGTATAAGTTCTGTTCAACTTGCTCATATACTTCCACTTTTCAAGGCGCAGACCTACTCACACACTCGAGCACGTGATGATATCGATTTGTAAGGCACTTAATGCTAAGTTGTTTAGTTAGAATGAATTGCCTGTAGTTGTTCTTAGTTTCACGACATATGACTTAAGATGAGCTGTCTTTACTCTGTCAAACTACCCAACAATTAGGGCGAAATGTCTTGTTCAAGAATAAATATTCGGTTATTGAAGTGATCCTAGCGAGAAAGATAGTACTCTATAAACCATGTGAACCATGATTCGCGAGTACTATAGTCTATCTAACAATCACGCATTCTATAGAAAACCTCGCTAAACCACAGCGATACCTACAGATTTTCTACGCCATTTACTGGTCTATGACTTGAGATAATCGAATACGGTTTCAAAGAGTAAAGACACCGCTTATTCACTGAGAAACGATACACTTTATTTCCCTATAAAGAACTTCTTCCACGATCTTTTAGAAGAAATGTGGGATATTTTCTGACTTTGAAAAATCTATGCTTATGACTACATAGTAAAAAGTTGAGTATTATGAGTGCGCGCGATGATCGCATTTTTGAGCGCACCACAATTAAGACAATTCACAATTTTCAAACAGTTCACCACGAGAGCATCCTGGAAAGAATGACACTGTACTTTTCGATGCTCAACGAAAAGTCTTCAACTCATAATTTCTAATATTTCCAACAGCGCGCGCTGAGTTCACACGATTTTGCATGAATTTTTTCATTTTTTTTTGACCGGTAGCCAGCCATATCAGAAGAGTTGATGGCTCAAAGAGCTCATCGGGCGTCAAAATTTTTTTCACTTCACGTTGCCGCGAATCGAATGCAAACGGAAGGGCGTCAGGATGAAATCTTCCTTGCAGCTCAGTAAAGAGGCTATAGAGTATTCTTTCAACCCTAGAATACCACTCAAATTATATTTGAAAACATGCATTAGCCTTGTAAATGAGGCTCAATCTTCATTTCAGGACGGAAGAATGGAAAGATCGTATCTGATGTATCTGAGATACCTCGATCTGTGCATGAATAAACTGCCCAAACATCCAGAAGTAGTTGGAACAATATCACGCTTCGAAAGTGGTCTGCTGAAAAAAGAGTACATGCAGCTTATGAAGCTGGAAGTCCCAGCAATTCTACGAATCAGCGAAGATTTGAAAACGCATATAGACATCACGTATAGAAAACACACAGTTTCGCTGGCGACAAATGTTCCAAAACAAGTTGTCAAAGAGCAAAGCACCTCCGAGGTAATTGAGCTTCCCCCCACATTCAACGAGGCAAAACTAAGACAATCCATATCTGCATTTCGGAACGACAATATTAATATGGGAAATTTAACGAACTCTGCTACTCCCACGCTGATATATCCAGAACTTCCTAAACTGAGCCATTCAACGTACGCATCGATATGAGCCTCAAATATCGATTAAGTAATCCACTGCATTTTTTATTTTGGATAAATTAAGTCGCTCTTCGCCATTCTCAAGTGCTTCGTCTGAATTCTCGAGCACTTTCATTACCTTATCTAATCTCTGTAGAAACTGATGCGACTCATTGGCAGGTACTTCCCCGTGCGCCCACTGTCTCACCATGATATGAAGTTCCCGTTGATATTGATCTTTTCTTTGGGAATCAATAGCAGTATCCTTTTTCAAATCAGCCCTCTGGTTTAACCAATTCCAAATCTCCTGCTCTTCGGCGGACTTCATCTTTCGGATAATGTCATCGGTTGTACTCTGTTTGGAACCCTTGAAGAAGCCTCTCAATTCCGCCAAAACTTGATCAATAGAAAGATTCTCAGGAAATATCAGGTTGCTGGATTCATTTCTCTTCATAAGTTGAAGGATGCTTTTCTCGCGCACAATTACCAGTAGAAGCAAAAAGGTATTTATCAACAGAAGCAAAACAATGGCGTTGCCCTTAGAAAACCACTCAGAATTTCCTGATTGTTTGTAAGGCTGTGAGTGACTGGATGTTTCAAATGCACTCAAAGTAGTCTCAGATGGTTTTTCCAGCACTTTACTCACACGCCTGCTCTGTGGTTGCTTTCTTTGTGGCTGCTTAGTGACTAAAATGGTATCTTCTTCTGTGTACCTATTCACGTAATCCGTTAGTATTTCTACCATCGCCTCTGTTGCTTCAATTTGGCCCGTTTTGCAGCTTTTGTCGATCATCGATTTAATCCAACTGCTTCCAGTCCAGTCTACCCAAAATGAGATCTTGAGACTGCTGGAATTAACAGAAGCCCAACGTATCATGTATCGCGTCTTCACAGAAAAGTTGTTTCCACTGGGCACGTCGGGAGTCTTTGTTGTATTCAAAACATTGATATAGTTTTCATAGTCCATGTTAAGCACAGTCTCAAGTACCTGACATTTAGTGGACTTGGGACCAACAGAGTAATTCAGGGCTTTAGCATAGCTGTACTCCCTATATTGTTGACCATCTTTATTCACATTGTCAAATCCCAAAATCTGAGAAATCTGAGATGATGATTGAGATTTTAAGAAATCCATGATGAATGACGAATTATCATTACTGAACATCAGTTGATATACAACACCAGGTGGGGCATTGAACTGCACCTCCGCTAGAACGAATTCATTATTTTCCTCAGGAACATACCTAAAGCTAGTTTCTTGAAAATAAGTGGGCCCATCGTACTCATATCCACTGTCATTCTTGAGCTTGAAAATTTTTTGTGATGTTTCTGTAGGTCATCTTCATCACCAGATGATATCACAGTGTTATTACCGCGTATAACGTATTCGTCATCATCATCATCGTCGTCGTCGTCGTTCTCATCCTCATCCCCATAGTCATCCTCATCGGCGTCCTCATTGCCGTGAGGAACCGTAATGCTTGGCGTGAAATCATCAACAGACAGGATCGCATCCTCGATTTTAGAATCATTTTCACTTATCATTGATGCTCTACTTGATGGAATTTCGCTACCCACTGTCTCTGATATTATTCTTGATGTTGATTCACGATTTATGGGTGAAAATCTATCACCTGCATTGCTCAGACTGGAGCTTCTCCTAGTTAATAGAGGCTCCGTAATGTCGCATTCTTTATAAGTGTTCCAAACAGTCTTGATAAAATCAAATGTTGTATCCCTCGAAATAAAGCTAGCAAACTGATGCTTTCCCAAGTGAGTTTCAATTGCAATTCCATTTGGAAACAGACCTGCGGTTGATGTTTTTTCCATGGTGATCACATCTCTCAAAGAAATAACTAAGTTTGTAATCCATCCCAATAAGTTTGAGTTAAAGCATAAATTAGATTGAGAGACATAAATGCGTCCTTGGAAAAGAAACTCTCTACTCAGCGCACAACTAAAATCATCCAACAACCTGTCGTCATCCGGAACTGATTTGAATATGTTGTGGAATTCTTCGTTTCGTGCTTCTACAGCATACCTGTATTGTGTCCCTAGTAACCGTTCTTCAACATAGAGCCTTTTGTCATAGTCTTGGGCAAGTAACTGTTCAGGCTTTGCCATCTGTTGCAAAGGAGATGCTGGTACTTCATTTTCACTGCTAATAGATCTCCTAGACTTTTTGGAGGGCGTTGACTTTCTGTAAGATATGATATTAGGAGAGTTTTGGGTGGAAGATTCGGAGAGAGCTCTTGAATGTGTGTTAGTTTTTGTGCCATTATTGAAGGAAAGAGACGAAAGCATATTATTGAAAAAAGAGCCCGATGATAGTTCGGATGCTTCATCTGTGCGATCTGTCTCTTTCGTAGAGTCTATAATGTTGTTCACGGAGCCGAGGGCCGAGGCATTCTTACTAGGGGGACTATTGATGCCAGTTATTGGATCTACCGTAGCTAACTGAGGGTCTGCTGGTGTTGATTTCAATGCAGTACTATCCATAGAAGAGATTGAACCGCGATTCGAATTTTGTATTGATCTGATGGGTGAGGTCGACGCTTTGATTTTGATACTTTCAATGGAGGCCTGAAACGGTAAGCCAAGGGATTCATCTTTTTGGCTGTCAGGCGAGTCCTGATCATCATCAACTGGTTCCCAGTTGTCAAAGTCTGAGTTTGACATACCTTCTCTATTTTGCGCGAAACTTCACGGATGGCTTTGGTTAACTGCCTAGTGTCGCACTCCCCTATCTTTTGCACGAAAAGAGGCGATCGCAAAATATGTCAGCGAGCAATATCCCAGAAGAGTTTAACTATAGCCCTAATGACCTATTTGAACACCGATGACTAGTTGAATTTTACTTTATTCACGTTCAAGGCAAACTTTACTTTCCGTCCTAGGGTTGTTCGTTATCCCAAGGTCACCCGGACACGTTTTATTATTTCAAGAGAGAACCATTAAGAAATATGTTTAAGTATAGACAGAGTATCTGCGCTACGAAGTAAAGAAGGCGAGGGCTAAGGTGAGAAATGACAACTGCAGTGCAAGACTTCAAAGTTTTCAATGGCGGTGGTTTACAGCATACTGCAAGTCAAAAGCAGGATATGAATGGATCATCCATTTCTCATAAGCGCGAGAGTTCGGCCGTTCCAGTCAGTCCACCAGAAATCCCGCATGTTGAGTTCAACCAGTCGCCTCTGTCCTTATTAATCCGAAACCTTACTGTGTTCACCATCAAGGAAATCGCCCAATTCATGAAGACTAGCGTTCATCAAGGTCAAGACGCCGGCGCCGCAAGAAAAGTGAACTTTTTACAGATGATAATATACTTGAGAAACCAGTTCTTACGCCTATACGTGCTAGTGAAATGGTGCAAAACGATCAAGAAAAATAATTTTAATACGATGATTGACCTTCTGAACTGGTTTCGTGGCTCTAACATGGCCGTGAACAATTGCATCTGGGCATTGAAAAATAACCTCGTTAGTATGGCTAACGCTAAGTTGCCTAATCCTGATTTGGTAACTGCATTAGAAGTGCTCAGCCTTGGTCGACCAAATCTACCGACTCATAATTTTAAATTGAGCGGTGATGATGATGGAGAAACCAGTGAAGTTGGTAAGATACCTGCAAAATTGATTTTGAAAAAATTGAGGGATTTGAACACCCTTCTATCCATCAAGATCTCTCTCATGGAACTTCCTGACCAATTTTATCAGTATGCCGTTAGAGATGGCGCCCTTGTCATAACTGTCGAGAATGAATTCGAAATACAGCTTTCGACAGTGGATCAACAGTCTCCTCTATTTTTCGTGGATCTGAAGTTTCTTTTCAATGATCATTTGCCACTTAACAAACCAAAGCTTGAAAAAGTCATAAATGAGGTACTATTCAAAAGCTCCAAGCCTCTTTTTTCTCTCTACAACCTTCTTCACAAATACGTTTTGTCGCTACAAATGTACATGATTCATGTAGAACTGCTCGATCTTGAGATAAATGGAAAATACTCAGGCGGGAACCTGGTACACCATTACGATTCCAAGAAAAATATGATTACTTTAAGATATTGGTTACAAAGTAG